>JAVJIX010000068.1:4740000-4882500 GCA_036785185.1 Paratrypauchen microcephalus | reverse complement strand
GACGTAGTCGCTGGCTGTTCTTCTTTGGTACAACAACAATGCCGGCGCACCACTCCGTAGGCTCTTTGACACGCCTGATGACTCCCATCTCTTCAATCCGTTGGAGCTCCTCTTTCACCTTTCCCATCAGAGGCAGGGGAATTCTCCGTGGCGTTTTTAAAGAGAATGGCACAGCGTCTGGCTTGAGCTTGATGTGATAAGGACGTTGGATGTCGCCTAAGCCCTTGAACGGCTTTGGGTAGGCTGCCTTTAGAGAGTCAGTTGTGATGGTGTCGACTCGAATGAGCAGGCCGAAGGCAGTAATGGCTGGCAGCCCGAGCAAAGGTGTGCTCAGGTTTTTGACCACGTACACTTTCTCCTCGGTCTGCTTGGATTTGTAAGTCAGCTGCATTTTAGCGAAGCCTGCTACCTCTAGCTGAATCTTACCTGGACCCAGCAAGGGTTTCTCTGGCCTGTGAAGAACAGGCATTTGTGCCCCAGGAAACAAGTCTCTCATGTCACTTACAGAAATTGCAGTTACGTCTGCGCCAGTATCAAGTTTGAACTTAAGCATTTTCCCTTTAATCTGCACATCGGCTGTCCACATATTGTTCTCACAGGACACAGAGCCCAAGAAGAAGCTTTTCTCCTCCTCGATACATGCTACTACGGGGTTGTTTCTACAGACACGCTGATAATGTCCTTTTTTCCCACAGCCTCGACATTTTGCATCGTTCGTGGGAAACTCCACTTTAGAGTGAGAAGGCCCTCCGCATTTGTAGCACTGGGCGCTGTGCATGCCCTTGTCTTTGCTTTGCACGTTTTGGCGCGGCCGTGCACCACTTTCTCCGGTTCGTGTATCTCTGCTTTTTGTTTTTCGGACCTATCGTTATCAGTCTGTCAACGGAGCTCACCTCCATCTACATCACACTGCTGACTTCACTCCTAAGTGCACTTTGTTGTCTTTTTACCTCCTCAGATTGTCTTGCCATATCCATGGCTTTTTGCAAGGTTAAATTTCTCTCCATCTGCATGCGCTCAGAAAGTCTGAAAATCTGCAAGCCCCACTACGATTCTATCTCTTATGAGTTCATCATGTAAGTCTCTGTATTTGCAATGCTCTAAGGCATAGGGCAGTAATGAATGCATCGGCAGACTCGTTGGCTTCTTGTTTTCGCATATTGAAGCATGCACGTTCGAACACGTTCTTTTTCACAATAAAGAAATCGCGGAATCCATCCTTTACTTTGTCATACGATTTCGAGTCCGTATCACTCAGCTTTAACCCCCTCAATACGTTGTCGGCTTCGTCCCCCTTCCAGGGCTCTCAAGTCTCACGCATTGAGTGTGACACACGCAATTCGACGTGTTCACACTCTCACACGCCACACATGGTATTTCTCACGCTGAAATTTTTTAAGCAATTCAAAACTGTAGCCACTGTTCACAGCGCTTCTGTGCCCAGAAAATCGGTAAGTTAATGCAGGCACCGCGCGATTTCAGCGAAAAAAAGTCACTCGCACACCAGTACTGGAGTTGAGCGATCAGCTGTAAGGCCGATCGCTCACAGCTGATCGGCCTGTTCGCCGATCAGCTGTGATCGGCGAACACCTGGTTTAGACCAGGTCTAAACCAGGTCTAAACCAGGACTAAACCAAGACTGTGTGTGATAACATATTATCCTGTGCATTATTGAATGATAATATGGACTTTTGGTTATAAAAGCATTTCCATAACATTCCAACATTCCATAACAAAGTACCTTCTAATTCTGCCCTTCCACCATCCCCCTGGTTTCATTTTATAACTCGACTACTGCTCGAGTGGGCTGCAGTGGGCAGCTCTTCTTTCCAGTGACTTACCAGTTGAGCTAGCCAGCTGGCAATAGAAGAGAATAGTCTTTAGTCTCGCTTATATGGTCAATGCATTGATTGATTTGACTTTTGCATTGATTTAACACATCTAGTGAAAGGGGAAATGGACCCCCCCCCCCCTCCTCGGATCTCACCCGTCCTCCTGAGTCTCCCTGGAGAACTACTCTTGGTTCTATTGAAACTTTGAATACTTCTTTGCTCATGCAAACAAAACATTTTTTCTTTCTTATAAACTCTCTTTAGTCTTTTTGTAATTTTATTTTGTTTCTTTATTTTTGTGTGTCAGTACAGTATAAATGACAGTTGCACCGAATTCAACAGCATTCAGCTACGGACACCACGACTTGTATACATAAAAATGTATAGGCTATGTATTTAGCAAGAAATGCCCTCTAACAAGCCAAGGCTTCCATAATTCTTGCACGTTTCGCAAGTAGCAGACCCATGACAAATTCAGAGGGAACTGGCAGCACATACAAGTGGGCTCTGGTCATTTGGGATGACGGGGGGTGTGGGGGTATTGAGTGCGGTGACTGGGTTTAGGGCTTACAGTCTGTTAGACCAAACAGACTACATGCTCTACGAAGAGATGCGAGAATCAGAATTGTTTATCAACAACCACACAACAACTTGGTGAACAATATTGAACTTTATTTACATAGCTTTTCGTGGACATTGTCATCACAAAGTGCTTCATAATCACTGCACCGTTCATGAAATGGTGACAAACAAAAATGATACAGTCTGATGGTTTCAGTGGATCTCTGACCAGCCTGTAGTGTTGTAAAAATCTGGTGTCATGAGTCTGCAGTTAGACACTCCCCTTCATCCTGCCTTGGGATCATTGTGAGTGGGTGACATGGTTCTTCTTCTTGCACAAAGAGTGGTGAGTGGAGGCATTCCGGTAGGTTCTGCAAGGGCTAGACAGAATTACTGTTTTAATTGGCCAATATGAAATACATGACATCTGTACTTTCAGTTCCAGCCCACTATGGACATGGAATGCTCTGGGAAGTTATCAATTTGCTATTTTTCTGTGAATGACGGTTAATCTGTTAATTCTTTAGTTAAAGGGATATGCCACCCCCAGGTCAAACTTGGGCATCTCCCCACAGTCCAGAGACTAAAATAAGTGGTGGAAAGCGTTTTCCTGCTCACCCAGCCATTGTCCGAGTCTGTCAGCACTGACCGCCGTGGTATCTGCAGCTACTCCGCCTTAGACTGGAGTCTAACGTCGCCAGAGAAAGATTTCGACCAAAAGGAATTAATTTGCTCGATGCGTTTCCCAATTACTTTCTGTGTAGTGCGCATTCATATCAAGTGCAAATAAATGTGCAAATCAACACGGAGAGCTTGACTTGGTCATTTTGGGTGGGAACTATTTTTCAGTGCGGAAAAACACAGCCAAAGCACGCAGCACGCTGCGTAACAGGGGAACTCCCTTCCTGGTGCCTAACAGGGATTCCCCTGTCAGCGTGGTGTTTGCTTCGCCTGTGTTTTTCCGCACTGAAAAATAGTTCCCACCCAAAATGACCAAGGCAAGCTCTCCGTGTTGATTTGCACATTTATTTGCACTCGATATGAATGCGCACTACACAGAAAGTAATTGGGAAACGCATCGAACAAATTAATTCCTTTTGGCCGAAATCTTTCTCTGGTGACGTTAGACTCCAGTCTAAGGCGGAGTAGCTGCAGATACCGCGGCGGTCAGTGCTGACAGACTCGGACAATGGCTGCGTCACCAGAAAAACGCTTTCCACCACTTATTTTAGTCTCTGGACTGTGGGGAGATGCCCAAGTTTGACCTGGGGGTGGCATATCCCTTTAAGATTATTCATAGTTCTAGTTTTGATTAAAGCTATTCCTGTGCACTTTGTAGAATAGAGCATACAGACCTGAGACAGTGAGTCTTTGGGACACAGGAAATAGCAGATCGGTTTGTGATATTTGTGATACAGAATGACTGCAACAACAAGTGCCACAGTCAGCGCCAAAGCCACAAAAGTGATCACCACAGTCACCCATGGAGCAGAGGGCACTACGGAGATACAGAGAATAGTATCAGCATGTACAGTCCTCGCAAGGAATATACATTCTGCCCAATGGGTTTTTAAAGATTCATATAATAATAATATCATAAACCTTCAGATCAAATTGAATAAATTATTCAATTTGATCTGAAGGTTTAAACTGAAATGAATCAATATTTATTCATGTATTTATTCATTATTTTGGCTTGCCCCTTGAGAAGAATCTGCTCTTTTTCAAGGGCATCCTTTTCTTCCTTTAACTTTTTTGTTTCTTCATCAGTCATATAACATTTTTGTGTATCTGTTGTTCTAGAATACAAATGTGGTATTCTAGAACAACAGATACACAAAAATGATGTTAGTGTTTGTAATGATTATAAGATTTTTCCACATAGTTCACCTTTATCTGAGGAATGTCTCAAATTATTTCAGTGTGTTTCTCTCTACACCAAAAATTTCTAGACAATTTTAAGATTTTTTATAAGTCAAAAAACAATTGATAATGTTGAGGAATTAAAATATATTAGAATTGCCTTGGTCAGTCATTTAAAACCAAAGATTATTAAAAACATGAGATGGCATCATTGTACAATTCTAAAAAGCGCAATTTACAAATTAAATTGTATGAAATGATCTGAACTGAAAACTCACAGAACTGAACTAGTTTAAATGCAAAGTGAAGCAGTGGCTGACATGAAAATAAGCCTGTGAACATAAAGCCATTTTAATGTGTTATTGTAAATATGTTATTGTACTGTGCTGCATGTTGACTATGTTACTATTTGCCTTTGTCTGCTTTATGTGAGGGAGCAGGTCTGCAAATGAGCCCTTAATGCTTCTAAACCGTTTTCTTGTGGTGCCACTTCTAGTCAAACAGGGATCAGGTTGAATCCAGGAAACTTATAACAAATGAGTTTCTTTTTTTCTAATAGATGACCACATTATTAATTTACCTCTGAGAACTGCTTTAGTTGCATCCCATAAGTATTCATTGTTATTACAATAAATGTAATCTTTTAATTCATCCTCTGTAGACCGAGTAGTAGTATGTGTTAGTATGTAGAATAGTAGTTAGTATGAGTTTATTTAGGCCTGAGGCCCAACAGGGCATAGGGTCTATTGCTTTCGCTACGATGAGCACATGGGCAACAATGAGTGCATGGGCGTATGCGAGAGAACGTCGTGCAACTTTGTCCTCTCGGTTGCTCCCGGAATGAACAGTATCCCAGTAACCCATGCCAAAGGCCTGGGCCATATTTATAACTGCTAAAATGAATGGTTGTCAATGGGAGGACAGGAGGCAAACCCGAAGAGATGGTGCAGACACGCTCTTCATTCATCAACCCCATGGTGACATGGGGAATGTCAAGGGCTTTCAAACAATGTATAATATGCTGTTCCCATGTTAATATATTGTTTTTGCTAAAAATATTTTGCTAAAATATTTTTTCCCTCGGTCACCCCTTGCATGAACAGCAGTATCCTAGCAATTCATATTATATGCCCATTTGTTTTTGTTAACAAATACAAATACATGTCATGTATTACTTTGGGTCATCTCCTGTGTGAGATCAATAAAAAGTCAATCTTCTAATCTTTAATCACTGAGCCGCTTTGTGTTACATTTTTTGTATGAAAAGCGCTTTATAAATAATGTTTGATTGATTGATCTCAATTTTAAAAATCGATGTAAACCATATGGTATTCTTAACCCTGTTGCCATGGTGATGTGCGAACGTGCCAATGTTATCCTAATGGGAGAGATCCCAGAAATTCCCATGTTAATGATAAAACATGTTAATGATAAAAAAAATTTATCATGTTAATGATAAAAAATATATTGTTGGCTCGTGGGACTCCGGAGGCAGCTGACAGGTACCGGCGGGCCAAGCGTGCTGCAGCCCGGGCGGTGGCAGAGGCAAAAACTCGGAGTTGGGAGGAGTTCGGAGAGGCCGGTTTGGGAACCACAGGATCTCATCTCTGCTGTTTGCGGATGATGTTGTCCTGATGGCTTCATCAGACCGGGACCTCCAATGTGCACTGGGGCGGTTTGCAGCCGAGTGTGAAGCGGCTGGGATGAGGATCAGCTCCTCCAAATCCGAGGCCATGGTTCTCGACCGGAAAAAGGTGGATTGCCCTCTCCGGGTGGGTGGGGAGTCCTTGCCTCAAGTGGAGGAGTTCAAGTATCTCGGGGTCTTGTTCACGAGTGAGAGGAGGATGGAGCGTGAGATTGACAGGTGGATCGGTGCAGCGTCGGCAGTGATGCGGTCTTTGTACCGGACCGTTGTGGTGAAGAGGGAGCTGAGCCAAAAGGCGAAGCTCTCAATTTACCGGTCAATCTACGTTCCTCCCCTCACCTATGGTCATGAGCTTTGGGTAATGACCGAAAGGACAAAATCGCAGATACAAGCGGCCGAAATTAGTTTCCTCCGCAGAGTGGCTGGGCGCACCCTTAGAGATAGGGTGAGGAGCTCAGTCACACGGGAGGGGCTCGGAGTAGAGCCGCTGCTTCTCCACGCGGAGAGGAGCCAGCTGAGGTGGCTTGGGTATCTGTTCCGGATGCCTCCTGGTCGCCTCCCTCGGGAGGTGTTCCGGGCATGTCCCACTGGGAGGAGGCCCCGGGGAAGACCCAGGACACACTGGAGGGACTATGTCTCCCGGCTGGCCTGGGAACACCTTGGGGTCCCCCCGGAGGAGCTGGAGGAAGTGTCCGGGGTGAAGGAAGTCTGGGAGTCCCTGCTTAGACTGCTGCCCCCGGATAAGCGGAAGAAAATGGATGGATGGTTTGTTCAGTAACATTTGAATTGTACTCTAAAGGTTTATGACTTGAAAATTATGATGACATTTATATTGACAATTTGGAAAAAATATATAATTATTTGGAACAAATATATAATTATTTGGAACAAATATATAATTATTTGGAACACAGTACAATGAGCTAAACTCCTTAATGTAGGGGAAGACTTGATTGTGGGCAAATAACATATATACCATATTTCAAGAATGTATTTATTTATTCATTCTTATTGATTAGTTTTTTATTCCCAAAAGGATAGGTGAGGCACCCACCACCCCTGACCACATCTGTCTCCCCTCTGCTCTCCACTTGGCAGCAAATGCTGCAAACTGTCTGCTCGCGCCTTCAGTCAAGCAGTTCCCTTTTATGACGTAAGGGGCGACCAAAGAGAATGTATGCTTTGTGAACAGAGCATCTAATTTGCGCATCTGAGGTGGCTTCAAGCTGATGTTTTAGCAGCACATTGGCCGCGGGAGGCACAATTTGAAGCTTTGTATGTGCACATGGCTTTATACACTCATTCCAAAACATATGAGGAAAAATGGAGCATTATGGGGGGATTACGCCTTATTTTGTTTATTAAAGAAGGCACTTTTGCAAACACTGTTGCAAAGAGAGTAATAAATCTCCATGTTTATTAATAAGTATTATTATTAATAAGGCCAAAACATATTCATGTGCGTATAATATGTACAGACTTACTGTCAGCAGTGCTTTTACACACCGGCTCACTGGCTTCAGCTGGATTCTGGTTCCTCGTCACACCTACATGGATCTGAACTTGGACACAGTACTCCATCCGTGGTTCCAGCCCAGTGAGAACAACTCGGCTCTGCCTCTCCAACATGTGTAATGCCTGTACACACAGAGAAAGACTCAAGTCCTGCTTTGTCCTGGCACTAATACATATAGTTAAAAGTGAAGCTCATGTCCTCATTGTTCAGGTCGGAGTCAAAGTTCAAGGGGATGGGTCAGAATAGGTCTCCCGCTCTAGTCCATTTAAGAGCTGTGCTCTTAAATGCTCAGTCAGTGCGCAATCATTTTTTCTGAATAATTTCTATTACTGAATAATTTGCTGAAATGGTTAATGAGTTTGTTTCTTGCATATAAGGTTTTGAACAGACACATGTTTCTAAATATAAAATACCTACATAAATGAAGTTCTCTGTTCCATAGCTTTCTTTTACCAAAAATCTTCCTTAATCTCAAGATCATATCAGGCACTGATTTATGTTTTTTTAAGTGTGTGCTTTCTGCCTAACATGCACACACACACGGAATTCACAGGGCTTACCTGGTGTGCACGTCCTCTGGGCCAGTAGCTAATGTTGTACTCCAAATGTTGTAGGCCAAAGACATGTTCCACGGAGGAAACTCTTAACTCTGGGTCTCTCACGCTCACCTCTAAATCTGCTTCATGAGAGATGACAGACACCGTTGGAGGGCCAATCACAGCTGAGAGCCAAACATATCCATGTCAAGTAGGGGCACACAGTCTTACTATACATACACATACAGTAGGCCTATATACACATATATACATATATACAAGACTGACTGTCTTTGTCCATGGTGAAAGTCTGGCTGTAAGCCCAGTCTGACACCTCATTTCCAGACAGTGCTTGAACTGATGCATTGTACCGGCCAAACTCCAGGATTGTGAGTCCAAGGCCTGGTGATGAAAGTTCACAGAAAAGGGCTGAAGTGTTGACACAGGCAGGTCCGACACTGTCAACACTCCCCCTGGAAGAAACAGAGCCACAGTCACATTTTATTATTATTATTATTATTATTATTATTATTATTATTATTATTATTATTATTATATTATTATTATAATTATAATTATTATATTATTATTATTATTATTATTATTATTATTTCTCGCTCGCTCTTAGCGTACAGCTTGATGTCATCCGTGTAGAGGAGGTGACTGATGGTGGCCCCGTTTCTGAGTCGGTATCCGTAGCCAGTGCTTTTGATGATTTGGCTGAGGGGGTTCAGACCTATGCAGAACAGCAGTGGGGACAGTGCGTCTCCTTGGTATATGCCACATTTGATCGACACTTGTACAAGTGGCTTGCCATTGGCTTCAAGGTTGGTTTTCCACAACCGCATCAAGTTTGCAATGAACGCCCTTAGATTCCGATTGATATTGTACAGCTCCAAGCACTCAGTGATCCATGTGTGGCATTGAGTCATAGTTTAGTCATATAAACAGGGTAGGGGAGCTCACATTAATGTTCAAAAACCTCAGAAAGTGAAAATTTCATGCCATGGGACCTTTAAGGCTGTAAACGCCTCACCACACACATTATACGCAGACACGTGCACCCGCTCATCGTTGTCAAATCCATAGAGCAACATGACCGGCGTCCCACCCGAGGCTGCGAGCACGAGACCGAGACAGTGTCCGGACCGTGCCTCCCTCTCGAAGTCCCGGTCTGGTCCCAGTCTGGTCCTCATGGGTTAGTCCTGGTCTAATCCCGGTCTGGTCCCGGTCTAGTCTCGGTCTGGTCCCAGTCTAGTCCTGGTGTGGTCCTCATGTCTTAGTCCCGGTCTGGACTTTCTACGGATCCAGTGACTTATGTCTCTGCTCATCGTCAGCTCCCCCTTCATTTGTCGCTGACGTGGATGCGGTCTCCTCTTCTATCAGGGATGTTGATTGATTAAACTAGCTGTATGAAACCAACAGGTGTAGGCTGATTGTCATGCGCAAGTAGCGAACAAGCCCAGGCACGTCCTGACTTCCTTCAGTCAGTAGAGTTTTTTTTTTTTGTAACGAGTAACTAAACAGCACATTAAAAATGTATCGGAGTAAAAGTATGCAATTAAATTCAGAAATGTAGTGAAGTAAATGTTATCATTTTCTAAAAAACTCAAGTAAACTCAAGTATTACTATACAACACTGGCAATTACTGATGTTTCAGACTTGGAGGTTAGTTAGTTTTGGGTTTGCTTATTCTGAACATGGAGAGCTGCTCAAAAATGCAAAAACCTCCTGCTCCATGCCACTAGCAGAGCAGCACTATTGACATCGACGTGAGATATGATGGTGTGTGTGCTCTAAAAGCACTTGAACACAATCACCATGCTACAACAATGCTTGTTCCTGATGTGGAGCACAGGGTCACACTCACTGGAGCCTTGTGGAGTACAAAATCTGACTGGAGACATTTTCTGGGGGTTTCCACCTCAGATACAAGTCCATGTTGTAAGAAGTCAGCTGGACATTCCTGGGAGGGAGGAGCCCTGAAGCCAGTGCTAGAATCACAAGAGAAAAGGGGACAAATGTAAAAATCTATATTGATACTAGATAAAATAATTTCAATTCTTCATTAATTTAATTTGGAGTAGTTTTGACTATGTGTAGCCACAGTTTTATATTTCATGATAGATCATTAAACATTTTCATACATCTTATTTGCAGATAAGATGTTATTTGCCACTGCCACAGCAAGAGGAAATTGAATTACCAGAGGATCCTTTCTCCAACTTGTATTTTGCTTTGCCTGTAACGTTATGAATATGGCATTACTTTCATAGTACACATCTACATCTCAGGAGCCGTTTAGATGAGGACGATTGCGACTGAAAACGACAAAATATTCTATCGGAAGTGTTTTTCGTTTACACGGCGGCGGCGCCGTCAGGCTCTGAAACCGCAAAAATCTGAAGACTCCTTCCAGAGTGTGGAGTTCTGAAGACGGCGCGGGTCGCGTCTCCGTCTAAACGGCAAGAAGCGCAAAACATGTTCACGTCGCATACAGTAAAAACAATAACAATACGTCGCAGGTGACAGAGGCGAGTTTGGACAAGACCGGGCAGAACCAGTCAGTGGTGGGACAATTTTGAGAATGGATTAGTTGCTGACAGTGCTTGAGTGGAAAACTTCAGAATGACTAAACAAGCTCTTGTTGCATTAAGCGAAGAGCTCCGACCCGACATCGAGGGCGAAACAACCGTGATGAGAGCCCCTGTCGGTGTCCTGAAAAAGTTAGCTCTGACATTATATTAGCGGCCTGGCATGCATATTCAATCGAATTCGCCCACTTTTGCGTCTTCGTATAAACAAACATTTCCTGTTGAGAACGCTCGTCTAAACGGGGATAAAAAATTGAAGACGAGACGCCACTTTTGCGTCTTCTGTTTTGATCGTCGCCCTATAAACGTAGCCTCAGTACTGGACAGCTTGTTGCCATGGAGACTGACTTTAATGTCATCCTCTTGTAGTGAGTTTAAAGGGACAGTGTGTAGGATTGGTGGCGCATTGGTGGATGGTGGGTATTGCAATTGTGGGCCCGCGCTGCAACAAAGCCCCAGCCGCGGTAGGTATTATGTCTTCTTTTCCTCTTAGATCAGTGCTTCTCAAATAGTGGGGCGGGCCCCCCTGGGGGGGCGTGGCGTGATGACCCTGGGAAACATGTTTTTTTGCTGTACTGTACTAGAACTAAGTGTAATTGCACATCAACAACAGTAGTTGGCAGTGGCGTTCTCACATGCGATTTACGCACAGTCTCACCATTAACAGAACATCCTCTGTCACAGAAAAAACACGTATATTCCACTGGGTCGTGTCCTTTAGTCCGAAACGAAATGCGTTTTTTTATTTGCCTGGAGGCACGTCCGAGTGTTTCTAGGCTCGGAAGTCCTTTATCTGAGCCTCTGGACCTTTGAACAGCAGTGGTTTAATTTTATTTTCTGTGGAAATGTGTTTATTTTTCAATGGAACGCTTCTCATCTCTTTCTCCGCGCAAAAATGCGGAAATGGGTCAGAGCGGACAGCTGAGAGCGGAGAGTTTGGCCACGCCCCCACCCGCTACTATAGGCCATCTCTTTTCTCCTCATTTGCATTCAAGCAACAACTCCCATTATGGACTGTTCAGAGAGAGAAAAATTACTCTTTCTCATCTTATCTTTGTTTCTCATGCACTGAGTGTTGATTTTGAAGAAGGATTCATTTACAGTATTGGGGAACCATTAAGGAGCCATATAAAAGCATCAAGAAGTACCATGTCATGGGACCTTTAAGGGTTATCTAAAGTTATGTGTTGAGTCCAAGTTGATCAATCAAGCCATTCGGTGGTACACGCGCATACGACCAGAGAGAGTAGAGATGTTCATCTGGTGTGGTCCTCCATGGTTTAGTTTCCTCAGGGCGGTTTTGAAGGGGTTTGAAGTCTTCAGGGCGTCAGGTCTGAAGAATCAAACGAGCGATGATGGACGGAGGCCACGAGAACTAAACAATAACTCCAACTCAGGTAGTGTCAGGCTGAAAGAACGCCGTCTCCTCTGTTTAAAGAAGAGCAGAAGACACTGTCCAAGTGTCCATAAGGTCTGAACAGCACTGGGCACAACGATCATGTACGTTTCTGTGTCAAGTGCTCTGAAAAACAAGCTGCAAACTGTGTGGACGGATGAGAAATGTTTTCTAAATTATTTGACCATCTAAACCAGGCATGGGCAAACTACGGCCCGGGGGCCATATGCGGCCCGTTAAGATTCTTAATCCGGCCCGCTGAACTTGAAGAAATTATATTATTAAACCTTGTTAATGTTTTAATGTTTTAATTTCCCTGCAATTCTGGCGTTTTCCAATAGCTGGCGCATTAAATACATTGACCTTCATTGAGGTGCGGCGTTTTGCGGTTTTTAAAGAATATAATATCAGCTGTCACTTTGCCACAAAACATGCTAACAAGCAGTCAACGAAAGAATAAAAGAACCTGGAGGAGAACAGAACTTTCAGTGCTTTAAAATAGTAACGGTTAGTAATAATAAAAAAAAAAAGTTGTATTTTATTAATAAAATGTTCGATGTTTTAAGAGTCATTTCAATAAATAGCTAAATACTGTGGAACTTGATAGATGGACATTTTGTTGTAATGCTTTTGTTAATTTTTAATTGAAATAAAGCACATGTTTTCTACATATCCCATGTTATTTTTAGTGTTTTTACCAAAACACTAAATCCACCTGCTCCTGGTCCGGCCCTTCTGTCAAATTTTAGAACCCTTTGTGGCCCATGAGTCAAAAAGTTTGCCCACCCCTGATCCAGGTCTGGACTGGGACAAAAAAATGGCCCTGGCATTTTTGGCTTAGACCGGCCCCTCATAATTCGTCCTGATTTACTCCTGGTTCAGACCTGATTTAGTCCTGATTTAGATCTGATTAGTCCTGGTTTAGTCCTGGGTCAATCCTGATTTAGTCCTGGTTCAATCCTGATTTAGTCCTGGTTCAGACCTGATTTAGTCCTGATTGAGATCTGATTAGTCCTGGTTTAGTCCTGGGTCAATCCTGATTTAGTCCTGGTTCAGACCCGATTTAGTCCTGATTTAGACCTGATTAGTCCTGGTTCAACCCTGATTTAGTCCTGGTTCAGACCTGGTTTAGTCCAGATTTAGACCTGATTAATCCTGGTTTAGTCCTGGTTCAGTCCTGATTTAGTCCGTGTTTAGTCCTGGTTCAGACCTGATTTAATCCTGATTTAGATGTAATTAGTCCTGGTTTAGTCCTGGTTCACTCATTTAGTCCTGGTTTAGTCCTGGTTCAGACCTGATTTAGTCCTTATTTAGATCTGATTAGTCCTGGTTTAGTTCTCATTCAATCCTGATTTAGTCCTGGTTCAGACCTGATTAGTCCTGGTTTAGTCCTGGTTCAATCCTGATTTAGTCCTGGTTTAGTCCTGGTTCAATCCTGATTTAGTCCTGGTTTAGTCCTGATTTAGACCTGATTAATCCTGGTTTAGTCCTGGTTCAGACCTGATTTAGTCTTGATTTAGACCTGATTAGTCCTGGTTCAATTCTGATTCAGACCTGGTTTAGTCCTGATTTAGACCTGATTAATCCTGGTTCAGTCCTGATTTAGTCCTGGTTTAGTCCTGGTTCAGACCTGATTTAGTCCTGATTTAGATGTAATTAGACCTGGTTTAGTCCTGGTTCACTCATTTAGTCCTGGTTTAGTCCTGGTTCAGACCTGATTTAGTCCTGATTTAGATCTGATTAGTCCTGGTTTAGTCCTGGTTCAATCCTGATTTAGTCCTGGTTCAGACCTGATTCAGTCCTAAATTGTGGGCCGGTCTCTAAGTAAAAAAAAAAAAAAAAAAAAAGAAAAAAAAAAGAAGAAGAAGAAGGGCATCGGCCCCTAGGACAGTCGGCCCACCGGGAAAATGCCCGGTATGCCCAATTACCAGTCCAGGTCTGCTGATCTAAACCCTTGTTCAGATAGCTATGATTATCGGGCTATGATAAAAGGAGAAGTTCAATTTGTTCACATTATCGGGCTGAGTTTCAAAAATGATCCCAAAGCAGTAGCCTTCAAGAGTTGAGCACCGGACTGATAGAAAAGGAGAATATATAAGGAGTTCATGTTGCACATTATTCACGAGACTATATACAGTAGTTTCAAAACTCACCCGTTACGCACACGCTCACCATGAACCTGCAGCACAGCAGAGCCATGTTCCAGCGCACCCGGACGCGTCACACCACAGGCCGGGTACAAGCGCTTCTTCCGGGTTGCACTGAGGGGAATTCCGCGCAGCAGCTCCGCTTCAAGAGGAAGAGCGAACCAGTGAGCGCAGAGCGAACGCAGCAGAGTTTTGGCGTAGAAACATCCACATCGAGGAAGAACACCGACCTCACGTTAAGTTCTGAAGACTTTTGGCTCTCCTCCTGCCGTCTCACCAGCGACATCCCGCGCGGAACTCCACCCGTGTCACTTTTGCGCGTGCTGTGCCACGTGACCATGTGACCACGTGAGAAACCAACGGTAACCTGCATTTTAGTAGTTCAACTGAAAAAAGGTCTATCATTAAAGGAAAAGTAACGTTTTTTACAATCTGAGCCTTATTTCGGTAATAAAACAAGTTGTTTTACTCACCCATAGTAATTTGGTGTCATATGGAGCACTTCCAGAGATGTTTTAGATTTGCGATCTCCATCATGTGAGTTCTCGGGGCATATGTTTGCGGGCTCCAAATAACACAAACTTTAGCACTTTTCAAATCATAGAAGCCCGATGTCTTAATCTACGATTTCGTTTGAACCAAAAGCAGCCTGTAATCCGAGATTTATCCATAGTTTCGAGTAGATGAGGACGCCAGTGCGCATGTGCGGACTGTGCTCTCAGCTCCCGGGACCCAAACATGAAACGCAAAGCTGTAAACTATGGATAAATCTCGGATTACAGGCCACTTTTGCTTCAAACGAAAGCGTAGACTAAGACATCGGCTTCTATGATTTGAAAAGTGCTAAAGTTTGTGTTATTTGGAGCCCGCACGGGGCATATTACATGTTCGGGGAAAATATTATAGCCCCCGAGCTATGGCTAGAAGTCGCGCTAGGCTAACCGCAAATCTAAAACATCTCTGGAAGTGCTCCATATGACACCAAAGTGCTATGGGTGAGTAAAACAACTTGTTTTATTACCGAAATAAGGCTCAATTTTTTTTAAAAAAAGTTACTTTTCCTTTAAATCAAACTAAAAAGCCTTCGTCGATTTTTTTTTTTATGGATAATCATTTTTAGTTAAGCCTCAAGTCACTTTTTATTAGGGGTGTGCAAAATAATCGTCATGACAATGCATCGTGATAATAACTTTCACAATATACTGCACCGATTCTTGATGCCAAAAATCGATTATTATTAATTAATAATTTATTAATTATGAATATTTTATTATTATTATTTTTTTTTTTATAAATCCTATGCACTTTTTTCTTTGTGAAAGGGTATTGTTTGTTATGATGGTAGCTACCTCCAAAATGGCAAATGTTTGAACATCATTTTTTGTTTTAGAAAAAATCCTATGCACTTTTTTTGTTATTGGTTTGGTTTATTTGTTTTTGTTATTCAATAAATTCAGTTGTGAATTGAGTTGCTCAGAGTTCTGTATCAATTGAAGACACGACCCAGATACACAGCCACTGATATTTAAGTTATCCTCTTTTTTTTTTTGGTACATTTTCACTGAAGTATGTCGAATATATTGCAATGCATCGCAATAATTCAAGTATCGTGATCAGTGTTGTATAGTAACAAAGTAATAATACTTCACTACTGTACTTAAGTACATTTTGGGAGACTTTGTACTTTACTTGAGTTTTTTAAAAAATGATTACTTTTACTTTTACTTCACTACATTTCCAAATTTAATTGCATACTTTTACTCCAATACATTTTCAATGTGCCGTTTAGTTACTCTTAACAAAAAAAAACCTCTACTGATGCAAGGAAGTCAGGACGTGCCTGGGCTTGTTCGCTACTTGCGCATGACAATCAGCCTACACCTGTTGGTTTCATGCAGCTAGTTTAATCAATCAACATCCCCACACAACCCAGATGTTTTAAAACAAGAACATTTACTACATGTCATTAGTGCTACCGTACCATAATTATTAAATTACAAATAACGTATTTTGTGCCTGCATTTACTTGCTCATAGGACGGCGTTTCATGGATATCACCAAACCCAATATCTTCGACAGTGCTCCATATGACACAAAACTACCATGGGTGAGCCGAACATGGTGTTTTACAGTAGAATTAAGGGCCCAATTGCAAAAAACCCTCTTCCTCCAAAAACACTCCTTCAATGGTGTTATGTTTGCCTTACTTTCAGCAGTGTTATTTAAAAAAAAAACAAAGGTTTGGGGGGGGGGGGGGGGGGCATTAAAAAATATTAAATTCAGTCTGCCTTTGCTTGATTCTTTTACTTGTACTTTTAGTTACATTACTTGAGTACATTTATTTTTACATTACTTATCATACTTAAGTACAAGAAGTTCCAGATACTTTAAGACTTTTACTCAAGTAACATTTCAGTCAGTGACTTCGACTTTTACCAAAGTCATTTTTGGGAGGGGAACCTATACTTTTACTTGAGTTTGATTTTCCACTACTTTATACAACACTGATCGCAGGGCTCTCAAGTTTTCAAGTTTCCTGGTTTAGACCCGGTTTAGATCTGGTTTAGTCTTGGCTTAGTCCTGGTTTAGACCTGGTTTAGTCCTGGTTTAGACCTGGTTTAGTCCTGGTTTAGTGCCGGGTTAGTCCCGGTTTAGTCCTGGTTTAGACCTGGTTTAGTCTTTGTTTAATCCTGGTTTAGTCCCAGTTGAATCCTGGTTTAGACCCGGTTTAGACCTGGTTTAGTCTTGGTTTAGTCCTGGTTTAGTTCTGGTTTAGTCCTGGTTTAGTCCCAGTTGAATCCTGGTTTAGACCCGGTTTAGACCTGGTTTAGTTCTGGTTTAGTCCTGGTTTAGCTCTGGTTTAGTCCTGGCTAGGTCCTGGTTTAGTCCTGGTCTAGTTATGGTTTAGTTCTGGTTTAGTCCTGGTTTAGTCTTGGTTTAGTCCTGGTTTAGTTCTGGTTTAGTCCTGGTCTAGTCCTGGTTTAGTTCTGGTTTAGTCTTGGTTTAGTCCTGGTTTAATTCTGGTTTAGTCCTGGTTTAGTTCTGGTTTAGTCCTGGTTTAGACCTGGTTTAGTCTTGGTTTAGTCCTGGTTTAGTTCTGGTTTAGTCCTGGTTTAGTTCTGGTCTAGTCCTGGTCTAGTCCTGGTTTAGTTCTGGTTTAGTCCTGGTTTAGACCTGGTTTAGTCCTGGTTTAGACCTGGTTTAGTCTTGGTTTAGTCTTGGTTTAGTCCTGGTTTAGTTCTGGTTTAGTCCTGGTTTAGTCCTGGTTTAGTCCTGGTTTAGTTCTGGTTTAGTCCTGGTTTAGTCTTGGTTTAGTCTTGGTTTAGTCCTGGTTTAGTTCTGGTTTAGTTCTGGTTTAGTTCTGGTTTCGTCCTGGTTTAGTTCTGGTTTAGTCCTGGTTTAGTTCTGGTTTAGTGCCGAAATAGATGCAGAAATAATCTGATATGACTCAGATGAGTGCGTGAGACTGTAATTTCCGAGTACAGTGCGCCCCTCTCAGCGCGCACTGCCCCTCTCAGTGCGCGCTGAGAGGGGCGGGGAGGAGGGACCGGGGCGGGGGGGAGCGGGACATTTTTAACGGATTCATGTAAGAGTCTGGTTAATGCACCGGGCCCGCGTCTCACCGGGTCTCACCATGGGCAGTTCGGCTCTGGGCCGCGCGTATTCCGCGCGTAAGCCGTCGGGGGGGACACGTTACGCACAGACGGAGACACCTGGACCGGAGTCGGTGCGTCTCAGAGGAGACGTGGCACCGGGACTGAGGCTCAGGACGTGCCCGGGGGACGGCGCATCTGCTCCGGCCTCCGCTCGGACCGTGCGCCCGGAGCAGGGGGAGTTTTTTTCGCTATATAAACTAAGCCACACAGACTGATTTTCTGGGCACAAAAAAAAAAAAAAAATCAGCGTGAGAAATGCCATGTGTGGCGTGTGAGCGTGTGAACACGTCGAATTGCGTGTGTCACACTCTCAATGCGTGAGACTTGAGAGCCCTGCTGATCGTGATGCATCGTGATAGTATCGCATCATGGCATATGAATCGTGATTCGAATTGAATCGTGACTTCTTTGCCAATACCCACCCCTACTTTTTATATTTAGTTCAAAGTAAACATCAGACACAATGAAGATGAAATTGTTTACTCATGTGATTACTTTGAATTGTTGTAATTGATGTTTTTACTTTAACCTAAAGCAGGTTTTACAGTGACTTAATGCAGATTATTTACTTTGACCCAATAGACATTTTACTCAGACCAAACACAAGAAAACCAAACAACAGAATATGTAACAAATGCTTTTATTGCTCATCAGATTATGTAACTGTCAATATAACTTTACAGCAGTGTTTCCCAACCAGGGGTACAAGTACCCCTAGGGGTACGCGAGCACACTGCAGGGGGTACTCGGCAGTGTCGCTGCCAGGCGCAGGGGGAGATTTTTTGAATTTTTAAATTCTAATCTGAGTAAATTTGAGTAAAAAAAAAGAGAGAGAAAATGCCTGAGAATTAAATGTTCAAATTAAGGAGATGAAATAAAATGATTTTCATTTAATAATCTGTTGTGTCATGTTCTACTTTTGGAGAATTATCAACACGTATGAGTGAGGGGGTACTCGAGGTGTCACAAAAAGGCTCAGGGGGTACACAAGACAAAAAAGGTTGGGAAACACTGAATTACAGTACTGCAACATATCCACAAAAAGTGACAAAATGCAGTATCTTAGACTACTTACTAAAATGACATCTATAACATTTTAATTAGGTGTAAATAATGACACCAGATGCAATACAAAATATAGCCGGTTGCTAAGGTGCCTTATTCCTCCCCCTTTTTTCTAGGCCAGTTGGCCTGTGGTGCGCTGTGGCATACAAACTGTTCTCTGTTTGGGCAGCATTATTTTGCCACTATAATTTTATGTATGTCTCAACTTTTAACCAGTTGGGGGCGCTAAAATGCCTTTTTGAAATGTGCCCACATTTGAGGTTGTGGCTGTGGCTGTGTCCATAGAATTACCTTATGACATTTGTCACATAATTAATCCAAGACGGCAAATTTTGGTTTGGGAGGGGGCGTGGTCAATATATTTTTTGGTTCTTTTCCCATGATATCTGTGTACCAAATTTGGTTTAGCTGATATCATATGTGATATCCAGACCCTCCAGGAATTCGCGATGTTGCGATGTGCAACTTCAACGCAACTTCAGCCAATCCCCGCGAATTCAGGGCGGTGGTGCAATTTTGACCAATCACCGCAACTTTTCCGCAATTTTTACTAATTTTGACCAATCATCGGCGACGTATTGAACGCTGACCAACTTCCTTCTGTGTAGGAGACATAACTGAGATGAGGTGCACGGTGCGTTTGTGTGTGTGTGTGTGTGCGGCAGAGGCGGTGGGTCACGTGAGTGTGGGTGTGTGCACGTACAGAAGTGTGTGCGTGTAAAAGCGCGCGCTCACCTGTCACACAGAGGAGAGAGTCCGGGTTGGGTGTAGCCGTATTTTTTAATGAACGCAAACCATTCATTCATCTTTCACATTAATCTGTTCATCCTGCTGGTTTTCATGAGTTCCATTTCATCCTGCTGCGCTGTCATAGCTGTGTGCGCTCTTTTGGTAATAAATGCACAAAACGCATATCTGGATCTCAGCGTATCTGTCACCACAGCCTCATCTTTGCGCGTCACAAATCTGCGAGCCATAGGACCCAACCTCATATTCTCGGCGGCTAAAAGGTTTGAGTTTGGAAGCCGCAACATTCTGCTTTACTTCCGTGTGACAAAACGAAACTGCGGCCGTGTCCCAGTTCCCAGAGCGCACAGCTCGGAGCGCGGCCCGAAGGGGGCTCAGACTGCAGTCAAGGAGGTGCACACTTGCTCAGCCCCGACTGCAGTCCGCGGACCGCTTAACGACTGCGGTCTTTGGACCGCGTGTTAACTGCCCATGGGACAAAAAAGAAGTGGGACAGCAGTCGTTGCGCCGGTGTACTGTCGAAATGTGTGACGCACATGCCCTTCGGGCCACGCTCCGAGCCGCGCGCTCTGGGAATTGGGACACGGCTTCTAATGGCAAAGAAACATGTCTGCGGCGCCATTTGCCCACAAAAATAACAGCAAAAGACCGCGGGAAACAGTTCTCCTCCTAGTAGTAATTTATTTTCGATGTTGGTATGGTTGTTTTAGGACCATATCTGTGATCTCTGTGTCTTTGTATTATTCTTTGTCAGTAATAACTCAGTATTCAAAATATTTTAATTACAAAAAGCGAAAATCGCAACTATTTATCGCAACTTTCACTTTCTCCCGCAACAAAATCGCAACAAAAACCTTAAAAGCACTGCAACTTTCATCGCAACTTTTTGGAAAAGCTCCCGCAAATTCAGGCATTTTAGCCCGGAACAATCCCAAAAAATGCCCGTGAAATCCTGGGGGGTCTGGATATCATAGTGTGTGAGTCAGACCAGCGGTCTTACAGCTGATTTCCATATCCTGTTTCACAAATCTAACCATGTCAAGGATGTTAGACATTAAGAACAAGAATGCAATAATAAGTTTAACAGTGGAATATATTTGAACATAATCTTATAATTTCTTTAACACTCCCTCCTGTTGTTCAAATTTATTACAAACATTTACACATTATCAGAACTTCAATACATGTGCTCTTCATTAAGATTTTTACACCTGACGTCATAATAGGTAATGGTAAAGTCTCAACAGTTGCATCCTCATTGAAGTCATCACGCAGAAGCAATTGCATATACTGGACATCAGCGAATTTAGTGGTTATAGCGCGTTCCATAGTACGTTCAACAGTGTGGCGGCATAATGGGATACAACAGCAGCCACAAAATAAGAATAATGAGATGACAATAATTAAGCATGTAATGAAAGGTATGATCATTTTAGCCCATGAACCAAGTGTCATCAAACCACTGGGTCAACGGATTGTTCACCCCCTGTTCACCCCTGACCTTTGCTTGATTATATTTACATCGGGTCTAAACAACAAACCATGTTGATTGAATTGATAATACTCCCTACAACTGTATACAGCTGGTACTGAACATCATATTTGATACTGTATTTTATATTTGACTACTATTTATTACTACTTATTATCATTATCTTATGTATATAATTATGTCTCATCTGACACAGGTCTATTATTCTTTAGTTGCTTTTCCATCTATTTTTCTTTTTGTTCTTTTACCCTCTGTTATATATCATATATCATATATTATATTTGATGAGTGAGCTACTGTACCCAAAACAATTTCCCTTGTGGATCAATAAAGTCTAAGAATACACTTTAGGTTGACAAGAAACCTTTTAATCATGTAAATGTTTCCACACTACTGACTCCACTGGTGGCATCCACATTGGTCAGACTTTTTTTTGATAAACAGCAAATTCCATACACATCATAATTGAATAGGCCGATTTAAGAGCATCGTTACTTCCGCTCAGCCATCTTGCCTTGCCTCGTGCTGCCTTAGTATGAGATTTATCTGATCATTTATCTGATCATTATCAAAAAATAAAAGTGTAACCTAAAGATACTACTGTAAATGTTTTGATGGTTTAGATAGTTACACAGTTTTTCCAGGTAGTTCCCAATATTTTTATTTTTAATTGAGGTTTTTAGGTTTTCTATTTATCACTTAATAAACTGTAATAATCTGTCCCTCTTTGTGTCTAGTCAAGCCAAGCTGTTGAGAGAGAAGAGAGAGTAGACTACTTTTCCCATCCAGAGCCTGCTAGAATGTAAGAATTTTTAAATCACCACCCAAAGCAAGATGCTACAAACCCTGTAGTGAAGAAGGTGTTTTTCCTCGGCCAAGACGTAACAATAGTAAAATACATTACTTTGGGGAACACAAACATAAATTAGTCTGTTGTGCTGCACTAATTATGAGGGGCCGTTCTGAGACAAAAATGCCAGGGCCGTTTTTTTGTCCCAGTCCAGCCCTGTGAAAGGACCAGAATGAATAATGTCTTGAACAGCCCCTCATAGATTTACAGTTTCTGACGCATCTTCCTTCTGGGATATAAAGGACAACAGCGACCTCTGCAGTCCCACTTGTTCAGAACAGTATCCCAAGTGTAGGAAAGCAACAAAAGAGGGAGAATCACGTTACGTATTGGGATGGAGCCACACTGATATGGCCAGAGGAGAATAATAAGTTCACACACTTACTGTTGTGAAGAAGTCACAGTGGTGCAGAGGGATCTGTCGACCATAACAAAGGCGGGTTCAATCAACCACAAAACACAGCAACATCACGCAAAACTAAAAAGTAACAACTAAATATTTGTTTATACTTGATGTTCAAATAATCTCAACCCTTTCCTTTGTGGACAGGCAGAGCGGTGCATTTCCACGTGGCTCCTGTCGGCTGTTCATTTATCAGTAAGAAAGCCAAAATGCATCTTAGGGTCAAAACCAAGACAAGGACAAGGAACAAAACGACAGAGAATCAGAACCCAGGAGGAAAGGTGTAGCGATTCCTTACCTGGCCGGCGTTTCTGAAAAACTACAGAGGATTTTCAGACAGTATGAAATCCCAGTTTATTTTAAACCCACAAACACTTTAAGACAAAAACTCGTCCACTCAAAGGATAAAACACCGAGTCACAAACAAAGCAATGTGGTCTACTCCATTCAGTGTAGTGAAGACTGCAGCGAGCGCTACATTGGAGAAACCAAGCAGCCACTTCACAAGAGGATGTACCAACACAGACGGGTGTGCCAGAGTGGACCTTCATTTGTATTTGTATTTGTATTTATTTATTTGTAAAGGGACAGCACATATTAATGAACATTTAAAATGTAAATATGTTAAGATTATAGCCAGCGTGGCTAATTTCCATCTTCAGTCCCTCGGCAGGTTGATGTCAAATCAGGGACAGGGAAAAGTACAAAAACAATCACACAAAAGTACATAAAACCAGCACTCACTGTACACACATCTGCCGTACATCTCCACCTAGAAGCCACGGGCCACTCCTTTGAGGACAGTGAGGTTCAGATCTTAGCCAGGGAAAAGAACTGGTTTGAGAGGCTATTTTTGTCAAAAAAGAGAATCCTTCCTTGAACATGAATGGAGGGGTCAGACACCATCTCTCTCCCGTCTATAATTCCATTCTCAAACCTAAATCAATACAAACAAAGGAAACAATAGGGCTAGCTAGATCAGGTCCAGAGGTGTGAAAACACCCTTTATGGCCCTGAATGGGTGTGCTAAACCAGACGCCAGACAGAAACTGTAAAACAAAGAGGTGATAGTTTCATAGTTATAAGTTATAAGCAGTGTCCATCAGCACTCTAACCAGAACTGACGAAGAAGCTCGGATGAGCTGCGAAACGTTTTCAACAAAATAAACTTTGTCCAGTTGACAAATTGAATTTATCCTTTTACCATTAATATGAGTGTTGTTAAATCCTGCTAAATTGTGAACTAGCGCCATCTCCTGGCGCCCGCTGTACCTGCACCCGCGCAAACTGTAACAGGTATTTATTAAGATTAAGATTAGCCTTTATTGTCTCCCTTGGGAGAAATTTGTCCTCTGCATTTAACCCATCCTGTTATCAGGAGCAGTGGGCTGCACACTACTGCGCCCGGGGACCATCTCCATGATCTTCTTGCCTCGGCTTGGTCAGGACCCAGCTGGAGAATCCTCCCACAGGTGGCTCACGTCACAACGGGCCTTGATGTATCTTCTTGCCATGGGTTACCAGTGTCCGCAGACACTGGGGGCAAGGTGGGGTTAAGTGTCCTGCCCAAGGACACAACGGCAGCGGGAGCTAGGATCACACACGGTCCACCCGTCAAGAGCGGGATTCGAACCGCCAACCCCTGGATCACCACGCAAGCACTCTACCAACTGAGCTACTGCCGCCCCAACAGATATTTAAATATTATAATATTATAATATATAATATATTAAATATTATAATACCCTAATTATTATTATGTGTGCTTACTGTAATGGAGAACTCGAGACGAGATGAGACAGCACACATGGTGAATGTCCACTACAAGTCACAACAACTGTTTTCAATATTATTCTGTGCAAGGTCGAACAGTGTTCCTGTTTGAAAGAACTCAGTCAGGTGTGTGTGTTAAACATGTGTGAATAAAACAAAACACAACTCCACACAAATAGTGTCATATGACATATTACGTTTAAATAGCAAAGTCCACTGTAGAGTTCAGACCTCTCCTCCACCTGTCTGTTGTGAAGCTCCGCCCCTCCCTGACAGCTGGAGTAGGCACACAGCTCCAGGCCCCGGCCCTTCTGCAGACTGTGTGAGACGCAGAGCAGAAACCACATCCAGAGAGGAGTCATGCGGTGCAGCAGAAGACAGATTTTGGTCGGTTTCGCTGTGGCTTTTAATCTGGTGGGGTAAGTTAATAAACTTAAAGGTCCTATATTACACAAAATGGATTCTTGGGAGCTTTAAGACATGTTAGAATATTGTTACCTGTTACATACCTGGAATTTGGTTTCATTCACACATGTTTGAGTAACCCTTTATTTTTAGTCTGTCAACATCTCCAAAGCTCAAAATGCTCTGTTCCACCTTGTGATGTCATGAACTGGTAGTTTTCTAGTTAACAGCTACACCCTAAAAAATGATGGGTTATTTTGGTAATTTGGCTCCTCTGCCCCACCCTCCGCCTGCTCCAAGAGAAACGTCTTTTATTTTATGTTTTTATTTTTTAAGTTAATTTTAAAATTTATTTCTGGCTTTTTTTTTTTTTTTTTTTGAGAGTTGCGATAGTCTACCCTGGCGTCTCTGCGTAGCCAAGCTTGGCCAGCAGTCACCAAGATGAAATTGATTTCATGTAGGTAGTCAAATGTGTGTTTTGTTGCCTGGTTTACACTTGACCATATCACAGGTGAGATATGGTCTGGAAGCCACCTTCGAAATATCTCGTACCGGAGGTGTGCTTTACGATCGCCAACGGCCGTTTATTGGGCATTACGAATGTCTATCACTTGGAGTATACGTAGCCCATAGCCAATCATGTCAGTTGTCAGTTCAAGCTACAAGCCTCCGTTTGTCACGTAGTACGCATCACCGTCTTTCCACCCCTCCCCGCTCTCTGATTGGCTCCCAGAATCAGGAGAGCTCGCTTGCCATAGTTGGCGGCAGTAGCTCAGTTGGTAGAGTATTTGTCCACTGATCCAAAGGTTGGCGGTTCAAATCCCGCTCTTGACATAAGAAACATCAGTGGTTGAGCGGTCAGATCCACTGACCCACAGGTTGGTTGGTACGATTCCAGCTCCCACAGATGAATGCTGCCGTTGTGTCCTTGGGCAAGACACTTAACCCTCCTCGCCCCCAGTGTCTGCGTACACTGGTGTGTGAATGGGTGTGTGAATGGGTGATTGGTTCCTTGTTGTAAAGCGCTTTGGGTGCCTTGAAGGTGGAAAAGCGCTAAGATGTGACCATTTACCATGTGACCATTTAGTTGCCAGGCTTTCAGATCACAAAAAACGAAAGCAGCCTGGGATTTCCCAGGTTATGTGTCATTGAGCTGGTACAGGGCAGGGCTGGACTGGGACAAAAAAAACGGCCCTGGCATTTTTGGTTCAGAACGGCCCCTCATAATTAGCGGAGCACAACAGACTAATTTATGTTTGTGTTCCCCAAAGTAATGTATTTTACTATTGTTACGTCTTGGCCGAGGAAAAACACCTTCTTCACTACAGGGTTTGTAGCATCTTGCTTTGGGTGGTGATTTAAAAATTCTTACATTCTAGCAGGCTCTGGATGGGAAAAGTCGTCTACTCTCTCTTCTCTCTCAACAGCTTGGCTTGACTAGACACAAAGAGGGACAGATTATTACAGTTTATTAAGTGATTAAGTGAACTACCTGGAAAAACTGTGTAACTATCTAAACCATCAAAACATTTACAGTAGTATCTTTAGGTTACACTTTTATTTTTTGATAATGATCAGATAAATGATCAGATAAATCTCATACTAAGGCAGCACGAGGCAAGGCAAGATGGCTGAGCGGAAGTAACGATGCTCTTAAATCGGCCTATTCAATTATGATGTGTATGGAGTTTGCTGTTTATCAAAAAAAGTCTGACCAATGTGGATGCCACCAGTGGAGTCAGTAGTGTGGAAACATTTACATGATTAAAAGGTTTCTTGTTAACCTAAAGTGTATTCTTAGACTTAGACAAACTTGATTGATCCACAAGGGAAATTGTTTTGGGTACAGTCGCTCACTCATCAAATATAATATATGATATATGATATATAACAGAGGGTAAAAGAACAAAAAGAAAAATAGATGGAAAAGCAACCAAAGAATAATAGACGTGTGTCAGATGAGACACAATCATATACAGGGGGTCCTCGGGTTACGACGTTGATCCGTTCTTAAGACGCGTCGTAACCCGAATTTCGTCGTAAGTCGGATTTTGACTTTGATCTTCCAACCAAAGCACCAATAACCTTTCCATCTCAATAATTAGACCACTACGCTGCTTGGTTATCACTGCCGCTTTCATCGGAGCAGATCAGAGCCCACATCAGGTACTTCCGCCCACATTGGCCACGCACACGAGGCCGTCTTCTCCGCCCTACAACCACAACAGAGCGTATTCTTCCGCCGTGCGCCGCTCACCGTTCGCGTTTGTTTACGTCGCTTACCACGCTAAACCGCGTAAGACGGAATGACGCGTAATTTTATTTATTTTTTTAATGGGGGCGCGTTCGTAACCACGAAACGTCGTAAGTCGAGACCGTCGTAACCCGAGGACCCCCTGTATATAAGATAATGATAATAAGTAGTAATAAATAGTAGCCAAATATAAAATACAGTATCAAATATGATGTTCAGTACCAGCTGTATACAGTTGTAGGGAGTATTATCAATTCAATCAACATGGTTTGTTGCTTAGACATGATGTAAATATAATCAAGCAAATAGACCACTGTAGATTTCCATCTAAACATTTATTTTTTTTAGTTAGCTGCCCACTAGCAAGTTAACTATGTCTCCAATCCATTTACTGTGTGCTGAAGTGGGCTAATATCATGAGGGAAACAATAAATGATTAAATGATTTAAGGTGACCTTGTTGTAACCATGAACATGTATTCTTGTTAATATGAATTATGTTCTTAGTAGAGGCAAATAATCACTAGAGCTGATACAACATAGTCCGGGCTAGTACCCCACTGCAGATACTTTGAGCACACAAACTTTAGAGCTGGCTGACCGGCTACTGCATCGCAACCACTTTCTAGCACAGGATAGCGACGAAATTCGCCGTTTTCTATCCATGCGGCATGCCTGTTCATCACCTAAAAGTCCCGGCACTATCCTAACATTACTACCTGCTTACCTGCTGTGATACACTGTGTGTCCTGTCAACTGTCTCTGGCTGCTCCTCTTCCACCTTCACCCTGCAGAGACGTGGAGGCTCCAGCAGCCCCTCCAGAGAATAGAGCTGTTATTTTTCAACACTGCAGCGTGTACAGTGAGGCTTTTTAATCTTTTCGCCCGCAAATTCTCTGCACCTCCTTTCTTTCGCTTTCTTGCACTTTTCTACCGCTCCTTCGCTCAACAGTATGATTATGAAACTGACGGGGATCAGCGCAGAGAAAGGGGTCAGACCGCTCTCGTAAGCTTCTATATCCTGATTGGTTTAGTCCACTGTCTATATTGAAGATGGACCAAAGACGGTGACCGGTCTCTAAGTAAAAAAAACACAAAAAAAAAACAGCATCGGCACGGGCCCCTGAGGACTGTCGGCCCACCGGGAAAATGCCCGGTATGCCAGATGGCCAGTCCAAGCCTGGTACAGGGCGTATGGCGTTCTCTGCAGATAATCTACTGTACATGACTAAATGAATGCAGCCTCCATTTTAGATATTTTCCCGAAGGCTGGCCGATGTTTTTTTTTTTTTTTTTTAATGCATGACTGTTTCACACGGCTATCAGGGTTCATCATTTTCCCACATATCATATGTGGCCGAAGTATTCTCTGATCAACTGTTTTGCCCTGACCCAAGCATCTTATGATATATTTATTTTATTTTTATTTATTCTTTTATTTAATTGGGACAGTGCATACTGATGAACATCTAACATCTAATTTCCATCTGTAGTCCCTTGACAGGTGACACCACAGTAAAGCAATAACAAGTAACAATAGCAACATACACTAAAAGTGTCCACAGGTCTGTTTTTCCTTTAGCCACTGTTTCAAGTGTGATTTGAAAGTGTCCAGTGTTGGAACCTCTCTTATTGATAATGGAAGAGAGTTCCAGAACTTAGCGCCTCTGACTGAGAGATACTTTGTCTGAATGTAGTGCGTCTGTGTGGGACCTCACAGTTCCCCTGGGGTCTGTGTGGGACCTCACAGTTCCCCTGGGGTCTGTGTGGGACCTCACAGTTCCCCTGGGGTCTGTGTGGGACCTCACAGTTCCCCTGGGCCATGGCCCACTGACTTTGTTTTAATAAAATCCTGTAACGCTGGAGGAGCTTTGTATATAAAACATCCATATTTGAAATGAACAAAATTATTAAAATGAAGCATGTTGTACTTGTCTAAAATAGTGCAGTGATGAGCAGAATGGTTTCTGGTCCAGTATATTTACAGCTTTTTTAAAAGTGATTCAACTGGTTTGAGTGTTGTGACCATGTGGTTCTGCAGTACAGTGAACCCTCGTTTATCGCGGGGGTTAGGTTCCAGAAATAGCCCGCAATAAGTGAAATCCGCGAAGTAGGACAATTTTATATTTTACAATTATTCTACATGTTTTAAGGCTGAAAACGCTTCACCAGACACATTATACACCTTTCTGAGACTGGTATTAACATTTTTCTCTTGTTTAAACACTCAAACTTTTGTAGATTTTCATTAAAATATATTAATAGTGGGGGGGGGGCACGTGACACGCGGACACGTGTGCGCGGACACGTGCGCGCGGACACGTGTGTTTGTTTTGGTACCACATATCCATGCCATGTGCGAAAGTCGAGTGGAAAGCGACCTGGATATCATTTTGGGCAAGACTCAAGCCACTGCTAACAGTGCCAAACCGCTAACAGACGCCTCTGAGCACCAGCCCTCACCACAAGACCAGGTAAGACCAACCTGCGCTCACAAGAGTTGGTTGCATTTCACCCCGGCTCCAAAATCAGACCACTATCAATGCGTCGCCAATACTCCACAGCTCTCTAGGACGGGGTCGGGTTCGTGAGGGGAAAAGACCCACTGTCTCCTCTGTGCGCGCGAGTGTCCTCCCCCCGCTGCGGGCTCCCCCGGACGCCGCGCGGCCAGGCGCCAGGCCCGTCCATGTTGATTCTTGGCTCTTCCATTTGTCCGGCTCGCACTCAGTCTCTTCCATGGCTCGTGCAAGTAAACAAAGGCCACACCTCCTGTCACCCAGGCGCTCTCGTGAAGGAAATCAGAGACTCTGTCCCTACCATCCCTGGTCTAGACCTGGTTTAGTCCTGGTTTAGACCTGGTTTAGTCCTGGTTTAGACCTGCTTTAGACCTGGTTTAGTCCTGGTCTAGTCTCTTAGCTAATCAGGGCGCAGGACAGAATGTTACACTGTAAAAAAAAGTTACACTATAAAAAAAATTGAAAAAAAAAAAAAAAAATTGGAAAAAAAATCCGCGAAACAGCGAGGCCGCGAAGAGTGAACCGCGATACAGCGAGGGTTCACTGTACTCTATATGAGACAGAGTCATGGAGTGTAAAAACATTCATGCCGCATATAGAGTCATAAAGGATCTTGCCTGTCTAAAATTCACTAAGTTAAAATTAACAGTTTTTGTGAGGTGCTTAATGTGTTAAATGTCTTAAATGTCAATGTCGGGTCCAACATCAGTCCCAGGTATTTAAACTCTTTGACGAGGCTGAGTTCCACCCCGTCCAGAAAGACATTGGCCCACTGCAAAGTAAATTTGTTGTTTCTAAAAGCTGCCTTGTGTTCAGCAATTCTTAATTTAAGATTACGTTTAATCTGGCCAACATACATCAGGCCACAAGGGCATATAAGCACATAAATGACATGAGTAGTAGAACAATTGATGAAGTCCTTAATGTTATAAGTCTTTCCAGAATGTGGATGGTTGAAAGTTTTTGTGTTTATTGTGTTATCACAATGTGCACATCTGCCACATCTGTGATTGCCCTGGACTTGCTGGGAGAGCCAACTGTGTTGAGTGGATTGCGTGTACATGGAGCTCAACACTATGTCTCTAATGTTGTTGTTTTTTTGTGGGAGGATGAGTGATTTAAACGTTTTTTGTTTTTTTTTTTACAATTTGAGCCTTATTTCGGTAATAAAACAAGTTGTTTTACTCACCCATAGCACTTTGGTGTCATATGGAGCACTTCCAGAGATGATTTAGATTAGCGTTAGCCTAGCGCGACTTCTAGCCATAGCTCGGGGCATATAATATAGCATGTAATGTAATATGCCCCGTGCGGGCTCCAAATAACACAAACTTTAGCACTTTTCAAATCATAGAAGCCCGATGTCTACGATTTCGTTTGAATCAAAAGTGGCCTGTAATCTGAGATTTATCCATAGTTTTCAGCTTTGCGTTTCATGTTTGGGTCCCGGGAGCTGAGAGCACACTCCGCACATGCGCACTGGCCTCCTCATCTACTCGAAACTATGGCTAAATCTCGGATTACAGGCCACTTTTGACCACACGAAATCGTAGGCTAAGACATCGGGCTTCTATGATTTGAAAAGTGCTAAAGTTTGTGTTATTTGGAGACCGCAAACAGGGCTCTCAAGTTTTGAGCGGGGTCGTGCATGAGACTGCGGTGTGAGCGCATCGAATTGTCTCTCTCAATGCGTGAGACTTGAGAGCCCTGCTGTAAATGTTTGTCTAAAGAGGAAACTTAAACTACAAAGCAACTAATGAGAGTTATATAAATGAAGTTATTACCTGATGGTTCTCAGTTTGTTTTATCATCACCGTTTCCTCGTGTTCAGTCACTGTCCTTATCAGTGACAGGGCAGTGTGCGCTTAGCAGATGAAACTACACTCTACAGTCTGCCCAACAACAGAACAATCTATTTTCTGATTGGCTGATTTTTTTTCCGGGGAGCGGGACGGGGAGGAGGGAGGGGGAGGGTTTTTTTTCGCTGAAAACGAGCGGTGCCTGCATAAACTGAGCCGCACAGACCGATTTTCTGGGCAAAAAAACCCCAAAAAATCAGCGTGAGGAATGCCATGTGTGGCGTGTGAGCGTGTGAACACATCGAATTGCGTGTGTCACACTCTCAATGCGTGACACTTGAGAGCCCTGCCGCAAACAAGTGCCCCGAGAACTCACATTATGGAGATCGCAAATCTAAAACATCTCTAGAAGTGCTCCATATGACACCAAAGTGCTGTGGGTGAGTAAAACAACTTGTTTTATTACTGAAATAAGGCTCAAATGGTAAAAAACTTTACTTTTCCTTTAAGGTTGGATCACACTCTAGTATACCCCAGTGCTTATTAATGATCTTTTTAACTTGTTTTGAAGCCGTCGAATACTGTGATACAAAGGTGACTCTATTGGTGTTGTGACATTGAGCGGGTTGAGGATGTAAAAGTTCTCTTCTCTCCTTTTGGTTCACTTTCTCCATGGCTGTCAATCCGAAACTGACTGTACCCCCTTTGTTTGAACCGTTCAGACATTTCCTGAGCCTTTAACACAAAGTCCTCTTCCCTACTACATATTCTCTTGAGTCTAATGAATTGTCCACAGGGAATATTGTCAATAAGATGGTCAGGGTGGAAGCTACTGGCGTGCAGTATTGTGTTTCTGTCTGTTTCTTTTCGAAAAATTGAGGTATCCAATTGTCTCTCACTATTTACTGTTATTAACAGGTCCAGAAAATGGATGCTGAGGTTTGTTGGCATTGAAACAGCGCCACCTAATCCTAGGGAAGGGGGGTAACAGGATCAAACAACTGTTAAGGAGGGAAGCCAACTGGATTAATGAACTGTCAACAATTGAACCTGGTGGACTAAATGAAGCACAGGATTTGAGTTGCTTTTTGTAAATAATTACTTGTTAATATTGCTTGTGGGGTGTGTAAATAGTGTCTTATATTCATGTTGTGGTTGTATGTTTGTCCATTCCTGCAGATTCTGCACTGGTCAGCGTGGTGTAAGGTTTACTTGTGTTATTTCAAAAAAATAAAAATAAATAAAAATTATATATATATTATGTACACTGAATGTTACGTTAACTATGTAAACTATGTGACCTACGTGACTATGTTAATTAACTGCAAACAAATGCCAAACAGTAATTGCGGCTGATTCCGGGAAACTATGCGACCTACGCGACTACGTTAATTATCTGCAAACAAATGCCAAACAGTAATTGCGGCTGTTGTGGTTGTGTTGCATGGAGATTATCAACAGTTCGTTGACAGCAGAGTGATAATTTATGATAACTTATATATAAGTTCAAAGTTCAGCTTTATTGTCAAAAACCATATGTATAGGTCGCACACACAGGATTTGAAATTGCAGCGCCCCCTAGGCCCACAGTGAACATAAAACATCTGATAAACAAGACAATTAACACCATGACTAAAACATCACATATACCTGTAGCAAAAGTACAAAAGGCTTGTGTATAATGCGAACAATGTGGAGCATAATAAAGCTCAAACGTGTCATTTAAGCAGTGATCTGCCTGGTACCATACTAGCTGGTCGAGTTGTTTGGCGCCGACGGGGATGCTGTTGTTGAACCATGTTTCACGAATACAAGGACACAACTCTTAGGCCGCAAGGTGAGCCACGAAGTCTTTCAGAAAGTGAATACCGCTCCACCGTCTCCAAACTACACAATCTCCAGATCATAAAAACGAAAGCGTTATGTTAAGCTTACAGTAAAAAAATTCTCATCACAAAATCCTGTTAATTTGTCATGCTGAGGCATTTTATAAAGAACCAGTTTCTTCAGGGCATAGTAAGATTTTGGTCTGTGAAAGGTGTCATGGTCTACACGTGATCATTTGATAAACGGAGAGGCGTAATGGCAGCTACGCGAGAGTCTTCTAGCACACGTGTGTGTGTGTGTGAGTGCGTGTGTGTGTGTGTGTGTGTGAGAGTGAGTGAGTGAGTTGGGGCAGTGTGTATGTGGATGTTTTCTGTATGTTGAATGAATTTACTCTGGATCCACATTCATTTCCTCTGGCGGTCACTTTTGACCGGGAACACCACAGGTGTAACAGGTTGATTAAAACACTCAAAATTGAATGAAACAGGTGATCATCACTTTTAGTACACAGTGTGGAGGATATCATAAGGTTTTGAGGTCATCAGATTTAAAACATAATATTTATGAGTATTATAAGTTGTAAAATGGTCAGATTTGACCCGAACACGACAGGAGGGGACAGGATCTTATAAAAACAAATGCCAAACAGTAACTGCGGCCGATTCCGTGAAACTACGTGACCTGCGTGACTACGTGAATTAGCCACAAACAAGATCAAGATCAAGATCAAGATTGTTTATTTGTCATATGCAGGATCAACACAAGGTCAACAATGCAATGAAATGCTTAGGATCAGAAGAACCGTTGACTCGCTAAGATAGTCAGAAGTACTAATAACATGCAATAATAGTACATGGTAAAAAAAGTGTTGCAAAGTGCAGGGGAAGAAGTAAACAATATAATAAACAATATAATAAACAATATAATAAAATATGTAATAAAATAAAAAAGCAAGGTACAATGTACAAGGTGCAGGTAGGATTAAATCAAGATCAAATAAGGTGTAAGTATTTCACAGATTGCACATAATAGGGTGTGGTGTAGGTGTTGCATGTGGATTTCGTATTGCACATAGTATGATATAAATATTGCACATAGGTTATTGCACTGATTATTGCACATGTAACAGTAATTTACAGTGAGGTAGTGACAGACATGATATATTCATATAGAGCAGCAGCAGTAAACATAATTATGCATAATGAAAGGTAGTTTAGTGCAGTATTATTGAGAGTTCAGTATTATTTAGAGTATTACCCAGAGTTCAGTAGTCTGACAGCTTGGGGGTAATAGCTGTCTTTGAGTCTTTTTGTGCGTGCTGGCAGGCTCCTGTATCGTCTACCAGAGGGTAGCAGACGGAAGAGTCCTTGTGCCGGATGAGTATGGTCCTTAGTGATGCTGCGTGATTTACGCAGACCCCTGCTGTGGTAAATGTCCTGGATGGAGGGGAGACTGCTGCCAGTGATGTCCTCTGCCGCTCGCACCACCCTCTGTAGTGCTTTGCGGCTCTGAGCGGTGCAGTTCCCATACCACACTGTGATGCAGCCCGTCAGCAGGCTCTCGATGGTGCACCTGTAGAAGTTTGTGAGGATGCTGGTGTTCATACCAAACTTCCTCAACTTCCTCAGGAAGTAGAGTCTTTGTCGGGCTTTCTTAACCACAGTGTCTGTATGTAGTGTCCAGGACAGATCCTCAGTGATGTGTACCCCAAGGAACTTAAAACTGCTGACCTGCTCCACCTCAGCGTTGTTGATGGAGATGGGGGGATGCTGGTCTACACGCTGTCTCCTGAAGTCCACGATCATTTCCTTAGTTTTGCTGACGTTCAGAGAGAGGTTATTTTCCTGACACCAGCTGGTCAGTGATTTCACCTCGTCTCTGTAGGCGCTCTCATCGTTGTTGGTGATGAGGCCTAGGATGGTGGTGTCGTCAGCAAACTTGAGGATGGTGTTGGACCTGTGCCTGGCGGTACAGTCATGGGTGAACAGGGAGTACAGGAGAGGGCTGAGAACACAGCCCTGGGGTGCCCCAGTGCTGAGGACACGTGTGGAGGAGACGTGGCTGCCGATCCTCACCGCCTGTGGCCTGTTGGTGAGGAAGTCCCATATCCAGCAGCAGATGGACGTCCCCAGGCCCAGGGCGGTGAGCTTAGAGACCAGTTTTGAGGGGATTATGGTGTTGAATGCCGAGCTGTAGTCGATGAAGAGCATTCTCACATATGTGTTTCCTCTCTCCAGGTGACTGAGAGAGGTGTGGACTGCTAGAGCAATAGCGTCGTCTGTAGACCTCTTTGCTCTATATGCAAACTGCAGGGGGTCCAGGGTGTCGGGGAGGGAGTCACAGATGTGTCTCTTCATGATTCGTTCAAAGCACTTCATGATGACAGATGTGAGTGCTATGGGCCGATAGTCATTAGGACAGGATGCTGTGGGGGTCTTTGGGATAGGGACTACAGTGGAGGTACAAACAAATGCCAAACAGTAATTGCGGCTGGTTCCGGGAAACTACGTAGCCTACGTTAATTAGCCGCAATTAGTGTTTGGCATTTGTTTTTATGAGATAATTTAACAATAGTTTCAATTTAATTATGACTGGTGAAGAGGACTGTTTGTGCAGGTAAAGGCTGACCGCACTTCAGCGTAGGGCCTATTGTAATAATAATAATACATTTTATTTGTTAGGCGCCTTTCAAGGCTCTCAAGGTCGCCGTACATCAAGCTATTAAATACATTAATTAAATAATACAGTACATAAAAACAAGATAAAACAAAATAAAAACAGTGTAGAAATACATTTTAAAAACAGATACAATTGTAACTGTTCTGCAGTGCGAAGCACTCTCCCGCTCTCCCCTTTTTAAGCATCTAGCACTCATGTCAACGACGTGCCCGCTGACATGGCACGCTGGCATTGCCCGTGGCCGTGATAGCGGCCAAATTGTAATTGTTCACCCCAAAACATTGTCGGCCCGCGTGAGCTGAGACAGAAGCTCACGTAACAGAGCGCGAAGCGCTCTCCCTTTCCAAACATATTGGCATTCATGTCAGTGACTTGTGCCAGCTAACATGGCATGGTGGCACCGCCCGTGCCCACTACGGTGGCAAAATTGTAATCGTTTTGTGGGTGACATGACATTGTGCACTCAATGTCACACTATAGTGACACTCATGGCATCCAATAGCACAGACTGGCACTGCCCATTGCCGCGAAAGCGGCATAATTGTAATTGTTAACCATCGTAAACGCCAAAAATGTGCATTGGGCAAGTGAGTAATCGATGATTGACAATGGACCCCACGGGTGCGTTACTGGACTCGAGCCCTTTCCTTTGATATATATAGTGCCACCATAGGTGACTCAACATAATAACTATATGGTTATTGTTCTGGTTTTTCTTATTATTATTAGGCCCGAGCGCTAAAGTGTAGGGCCTCTTGTAACTGTTCTGCAGTCCGAAGCACGGAACGGTGTTTCCATGACAACGCCACAAATTTCGGGTTCGTTTTTGCGGCTCGCCATCAAACTTCGACGAGCGATAATTCGCGCATACTTTGGCCGATTTCACTCAAACTTTAATCGTTGGTGGACACCCCGGCCCTGAACAGATTGATATAAGAAAATCTGAAATGGGTGCTATAGCGCCACCTAGGGAGATTGCATGGAAGTGCAAAATTTTACTTTGTCGTAGACATACCAAATTTGGTACAAACATTCGTGATAGGGTCTTGATCAAAAACTCAATGACGCCAACACGCCATGTCCCATCGTGTTACCATGGCAACAGGCCAAACATCTGTCCTCACCAATTGGACGCCTGGCAAAAACTTTGTCGTAGCCAAACCAAATTTGGTACACAGATGCATCATGGGAATAGGAACAAAAAAGTATATGACGCCGTTGCTAGGCGACCAACAGGAAGTCGGCCATATTGGACGGAGCACGTCACCTGGCACGGAGAGCGCATTTTCCTGTCCTCGTATTTTAACGAACTCCTCCTAGGGTTTTTGACCCAGACTCACCAGAATCGTGCTGTATCATCTAGACAAGTGGGACATTAAAAGTTGTTAAAAGCGTTCTAAAAGAGTGAACGGTGTTTCCATGACAACGCCACAAATTTCAGGTTCGTTTTTGCAGCTCGCCATTAAATTCGACGAGCGATAATTCGCGCATACTTTGGTCGATTTCACTCAAACTTTAATCGTTGGTGGACACCCTGGCCCTGAACATATTGATATAAGAAAATCTAAAATGGACACTATAGCGCCCCCTAGGGAGATTGCATGGAAGTGCAAAATTTTACTTTGTCGTAGACATACCAAATTTGGGACACACATTCGTGACAGGGTCTTGATCAAAAATGTCAATGATGACCCCGCGGCATCGACCATCGTGTTGCCCTGGCAACAGGCCAAACATCTGTCCTTGTCATTAGGATTCTCTGGAAAAACTTTGGTTTTTGGTACACAGATGCATCATGGGAAGATAAACAAAAAAGTATATTATACTTTATATATTAGTATATTATACCGTTGCTAGGCAACCAACCAGCCATTTTGGATAGACCATGTGACCTGCAGTGTTGGGAGTAACTCGTTACAAAAGTCATTAATTACTGTAATGCATTACTTTTTGGTGTAACGCAGTAATGTAACGCATTACAGGGAAGAAAATCGGTAATATATTACTCGTTACAATGCCAGTAACGGACATTATAATTGTTTTTGTGGGTTTTGCGTTTTCTTCATACAAAGTTCGCGGATCACCGCGAGATCAGCTACTGAATCTGATAAGTCCGCGCAGAACATTACATTTCATACAAAGTTCTGCGAGATCAGCTAGTGATATAAAAGTCCGTGCAGACCATTCCATTTCCCTTTACTTCGTGTCGAACTGGCAGACTGACAAAGGATGGCAGAACCAGAAGAACCGGATAGTGCTAGCTCCTTTTCAAGATGGGCATACACCCACTACTTTCACTTCGTTCAAAATAAGGACTCCAAGAACATTTTAGTTAAATGCACACTGTGTGTGAATCCCAAACCTCTTTCCACGTCGAAATGCAGTACAAGCAATTTGACGAAGCACTTGCAGAGGTGCCATAGCACCACGAAATTAGTCAGGAAAGGAGGGGATGGGACAGGGAACGATACAACCCAGGTGAAAGTCATGACACATGAGAGATTTGCACTGTAGATGCCAAATCCTTATTTCCAGTCATTTTGGAGAGAGTAACTAAAGTAAAGCAAAAGTAGTGTAATGCCTTACTTTTTATTTAGAGTAATATTGTAATGTAAGGCATTACTTTAAAATGGCAGTAACAAGTAATAAGTAGTGCATTACACTTTTTGAGTAACTTGCCCAACACTGGTGACCTGGTGGCGAAGGCGCCATTTCCTGTCAAACTTCGACGAATGATCATTCGCACATACTTTGGCCGATTTCACTCAAACTTTAATCATTGGTGGACACTCCGGCCCTACACAGATTGATATAAGAAAATCTAAAATGGCCATAATAGCACCCCCTAGGGAGACACACCAAATTTGGACCACACATTCGGGAAATGGTCTCGATCAAAAAACACAGTGACACCCCCACTCCATCTTGGGTCATGTTGCCATGGTAACAGGCCAGGCATCTGTCCCCGCCATTGGGATGCCCGGCAAAAACTTTGATGTAGCCACACCTAATTTGGTACATAGATGCATCATGGGAATAGGAATAAAAAAGTATTACACCATTGCTAGGCAACCAACCAGCCATATTGGATATACATGTGACCTGGTGGCAAAGGCGTCATTTCCTGTCAAACTTCAACAAGTGATAATTCACGCATACTTTGGCTGATTTCACTCAAACTTTAATCGTTGGTTGACACCCTGGCCTTGAACAGATTGATGCAAGAAAATATAGGATGGTCACGATAGTGTCCCCTAGGGTAATTGCATAGAACTGCAAAATTTAACTTTGTCGTACACATACAAGATTTGGTACGAATATTCGTGGCATGTTGTCAATGAAAAAAGTCAATGGTGCCCACATGCCATGCCTCATCAGGTTGCCATGGCAACAGGCCAAACATCTCTCCCCGCCAATAGGACACCTGACAAAATCTTTGGTATAGCCACACCAAATTTGGAACATAGATGCATCATGGGAGTAGGAATAAAAAATATATATTACGCTGTTGCTAGGCAACCAACCATATTGGGTAGAACATTTGACCTTGTGTTGAAGGCGCCATTTTCTGTCCTCATATTTTTATTTATTCAATTTATTTATTAATTGATGGGTGCTGGTAAACCCAACATATACTGTAAACAAGGAAAGGAAGACAAGACAGATTAGGTTTTTCACTTGCAAGCGGAGAACGATCAGAGAGAAAAGCCCAGATAACAAATGCTCTGGCACAATGTTCCCCCTAATTTTTAATGTGTCTGAGCAAACACACTAACTCCCTGAGCGTTCCTTGGACCCCTGTGAGTGACATCCGACATGCACACTGTGGCCACACCAGTATCACACCTGAGATTATCACAAGTTACAGCTTATTCATCAAATTACTGCAGTTATTTGCGTTAGATTACTTTTAATTTAACTGATTTTTTTGGTCCACTTAGAATGACAAAGAGAAAAATCTGTTCATGAGCTTTGTACATGTTGCATGTCAGTGAAACATTAAACAGTACAATATTTTGAAAAATAACCTCAAATAATTAAAATAACTCCAAATAAAAAAACTGTGGGCTACGGCCCATAAATGAGCAGTGTATAAATCTGTAAATTACATTAAGAGATTTTTTTAGCTTGATAAATATAGCCTGCATATAGCTGCAGATTTTTTAATGGATTGTAGGACCTATAGGCCATAAGATGGGTAATCTTTCCCAAAATAATGATCACCAAAATAAGTATAAATTATTATCACTTTATATCTTGTTTTTTAATTATTAGCCTATTTCAGTAATTTTGCATGAGTGACAGCGCTCTGTGGTATAACGCTCTGAGGAGAGGATTCACACTTTGAGAAAGTCCCGTCTTTTTGGCTCACAAAAAACTATGAAAACAAAGTAAACAGGGGAAGATTACATTATGGCTCTATGGCTCTACCTGTCTCCTCTTCCTGTGTTCTTCCCTCCATGATCTGCCGCTCTGACAGCGGAGATGTGCAACTTCAACTACTGAAGGAAGCTAGAGAAACGCGGTCGAAATGTGTCTGTAGTTGGCTTCTCAGTTTTGAAGGGGCTCTCAAGTTTTGAAGATTGCTAAGATTGAGATTTCTGAGGAGCGGGGGGGGGGGTACAGTAGTCAAGAAGTTATAGAATGAAACCAGGGGGGATGGTGGAAGGGCAGGGCAGAATTAGAAGGTACTTTGTTAATATGGAAATGCTTTTATAACTAAAAGTCCATATTATCATTCAATAATGCTCAGGATAATATGTTATCACACACAGTCTTGGTTTAGTCTTGGTTTAGACCTGGTTTCGTTTTGGTTTAGTCCTGGTTTAGATCGTGTTTAGTGCTGGTTTAGACCCGGTTTAGATCTGGTTTAGTCTTGGCTTAGTCCTGGTTTAGACCTGGTTTAGTCCTAGTTTAGACCTGGTTTAGTCCTGGTTTAGTGCTGGTTTAGACCCGGTTTAGATCTGGTTTAGTCTTGGCTTAGTCCTGGTTTAGACCTGGTTTAGTCCTGGCTTAGTCTTGGTTTAGACCTTGTTTAGATTTGGTTAAGTCCTGGTTTAGTCCTGGTTTAGTCCCAGTTTAGTCCTGGTTTAGACCCGGTTTAGATCTGGTTTAGTCTTGGCTTAGTCCTGGTTTAGACCTGGTTTAGTCCTGGTTTAGACCTGGTTTAGTCCTGGTTTCGTGCCTGGTTAGTCCCGGTTTAGTCCTGGTTTAGATCTGGTTAAGTCTTGGCTTAGTCCTGGTTTAGACCTGGTTTAGTCCTGGCTTAGTCTTGGTTTAGACCTGGTTTAGTTTTGGTTAAGTCCTGGTGTAGTCCTGGTTTAGTCCCGGTTTAGTCCTGGTTTAGACCTGGTTTAGATCTGGTTTAGTCTTGGCTTAGTCCTGGTTTAGACCTGGTTTAGTCCTGGTTTAGTGCCGGGTTAGTCCCGGTTTAGTCCTGGTTTAGACCTGGTTTAGTCTTGGTTTAATCCTGGTTTAGTCCCAGTTGAATCCTGGTTTAGACCCGGTTTAGACCTGGTTTAGTCCTAGTTTAGACCTGGTTTAGTCCTGGTTTAGTCCTGGTTTAGTCCCAGTTGAATCCTGGTTTAGACCCGGTTTAGATCTGGTTTAGTCTTGGCTTAGTCCTGGTTTAGACCTGGTTTAGTCCTGGCTTAGTCTTGGTTTAGACCTTGTTTAGATTTGGTTAAGTCCTGGTTTAGTCCTGGTTTAGTCCAAGTTTAGTCCTGGTTTAGACCCGGTTTAGATCTGGTTTAGTCTTGGCTTAGTCCTGGTTTAGACCTGGTTTAGTCCTGGTTTAGACCTGGTTTAGTCCTGGTTTAGTGCCTGGTTAGTCCCGGTTTAGTCGTGGTTTAGATCTGGTTAAGTCTTGGCTTAGTCCTGGTTTAGACCTGGTTTAGTCCTGGCTTAGTCTTGGTTTAGACCTGGTTTAGTTTTGGTTAAGTCCTGGTTTAGTCCTGGTTTAGTCCCGGTTTAGTCCTGGTTTAGACCCGGTTTAGATCTGGTTTAGTCTTGGCTTAGTCCTGGTTTAGACCTGGTTTAGTCCTGGTTTAGTGCCGGGTTAGTCCCGGTTTAGTCCTGGTTTAGACCTGGTTTAGTCTTGGTTTAATCCTGGTTTAGTCCCAGTTGAATCCTGGTTTAGACCCGGTTTAGACCTGGTTTAGTCCTAGTTTAGACCTGGTTTAGTCCTGGTTTAGTCCTGGTTTAGTCCCAGTTGAATCCTGGTTTAGACCCAGTTTAGATCTGGTTTAGTCTTGGCTTAGTCCTGGTTTAGACCTGGTTTAGTCCTGGCTTAGTCTTGGTTTAGACCTGGTTTAGATTTGGTTAAGTCCTGGTTTAGTCCTGGTTTAGTCCCAGTTTAGTCCTGGTTTAGACCCGGTTTAGATCTGGTTTAGTCTTGGCTTAGTCCTGGTTTAGACCGGGTTTAGTCCTGGTTTAGACCTGGTTTAGTCCTGGTTTAGTGCCTGGTTAGTCCCGGTTTAGTCCTGGTTTAGATCTGGTTAAGTCTTGGCTTAGTCCTGGTTTAGACCTGGTTTAGTCCTGGCTTAGTCTTGGTTTAGACCTGGTTTAGTTTTGGTTAAGTCCTGGTTTAGTCCTGGTTTAGTCCCGGTTTAGTCCTGGTTTAGACCCGGTTTAGATTTGGTTTAGTCTTGGCTTAGTCCTGGTTTAGACCTGGTTTAGTCCTGGTTTAGTGCCGGGTTAGTCCCGGTTTAGTCCTGGTTTAGACCTGGTTTAGTCTTGGTTTAATCTTGGTTTAGTCCCAGTTGAATCCTGGTTTAGACCCGGTTTAGACCTGGTTTAGTCTTGGTTTAGTCCTGGTTTAGTTCTGGTTTAGTCCTGGTTTAGTCCCAGTTGAATCCTGGTTTAGACCCGGTTTAGACCTGGTTTAGTCTTGGTTTAGTCCTGGTTAATTCTGGTTTAGTCCTGGTTTAGTTCTGGTTTAGTACTGGTTTAGTCCTGGTTTAGACCTGGTTTAGTCCTGGTTTAGTTCTGGTTTAGTCCTGGCTTAGTTCTGGTTTAGTCCTGGTTTAGACCTGGTTTAGTCTTGGTTTAGCCCTGGTTTAGTTCTGGTTTAGTCCTGGTTTAGTTCTGGTTTACTCCTGGTTTAGTCTTGGTTTAGTCCTGGTTTAGTCCTGGTTTAGTTCTGGTTTAGTCCTGGTTTAGTTCTGGTTTAGTCCTGGTTTAGTCCTGGTTTAGTCCTGGTTTAGTCCTGGTTTAGTCCTGGTTTAGTCCTGGTTTAGTTCTGGTTTAGTCCTGGTTTAGTTCTGGTTTAGTCTTGGTTTAGTCCTGGTTAAGTGCCGAAATAGATGCAGAAATAATCTCACCCATATGACTCAATATGACTCACCCATAAAAACGCGGTCACTCGTATCCATGTATGCACGTGTCACGGTCTTTAACGGTCCCATGGCATGAAATTTTCACTTTCTGAGGTTTTTGAACGTTAATGTGAGCTCCCCTACCCTGTTTAGCCCCCCCCCCCCCCCATGGTTAAAAGTTGCGAAATGTCTAAACTGAGGATTTGCGATCCTTTTCTGTGTTACAAAAAATCGGAGCTCAAACGGGCGATTTTGAACAATTGACGTCAGATCGAAAAAAGAAATGCAAATGCAGTTCCACCCCCGTCTGTCTGTACTCAGCGTCTCTGTAAATCACGCCCAGAGAGTTTGGACTGCGAATGCGCCAGGCAATGCGAAATGCGTTTTTTTATTTGCCTGGAGGCACATCCGAGTGTTTCTAGGCTCGGAAGTCCTTTATCTGAGCCTCTGGACCTTTGAACAGCAGTGGTTTAATTTTATTTTATGTGGAAATGTGTTTATTTTTCAATTGAGCGCTTCAAATCTCTCCCCCCGTGCAAAAACAAGGAAATGGATCAGCTGAGGCTCAGAGCAAGAGCGGAGAGTTTGGCCACGCCCCCACCCTCTACTATTGGCCAGCTCTTTTCTCCTCATTTGCATTCAAGCAACAACGCCCATGATAGAGTGAGAAAAATTACTCTTTCTCAGCTTATCTCTGTTTCTCATGCACTGAGTGTTGATTTTGAAGAAGGATTCATTTACAGTATTAGGGAACCATTAAGGAGCCATATAAAAGCATCAAGAAGTACCATGTCATGGGATCTTTAATAATCCGGAGCTCCGGAGAAAAGGACATATCCCGAACTTATCCCGTGTCCCGAGACGAGAGTTCCTTCTTACGTAGCATTAACGTAGCAAGTTAAGGATTCTTCTTCTCTTGGAAATGCCGCGTAAACATTCACGCAGCTCGCTCACAGCTGATCGGCGAACAGGCCGATCAGCTGTGAGCGAGCCGCCTCACAGCTGATCGCTCAACTCGAGTACTGGTGTGTGAGTGACTTTTTTTCGCTGAAAACGCGCTGTGTCTACATTAACTTATCGATTTTCTGGGCACAGAAGCGCTGTGAACAGTGGCTACAGTTTTGAATTGCTTAAAAAAATTTCAGCGTGAGAAATACCATGTGTGGCGTGTGAGCGTGTGAACACGTCGAATTGCGTGTGTCACACTCTCAAAGCGTGAGACTTGAGCGTGTCACATTCACATGTGCAGTCTATCAGATTGGTCGTTCCGTGCGTCTGTCAGTTGAGGTTAGATTTTACTTTATGCGCTGCACGCACGCACCTAGAGGGAGCTCTGGTTAGCATTAGCGTATCTTAACTCCGCTGCACTGTTATTACTTTTATAGCGTGTATGGGCAGGGCACAAATGATACAGAAAAAAACATAGATCTAATTCATTTACAGTGCGCTGCATAAGGTTTTCTTGTGCGCTGAGAATATGCGAGCAGTGCGCAATTGCGCAGGCGCGCAGCTTAGAGGGAACACTGCTCTGGCACAATCTGCTCTGAGCGCTCTTGTTCTCTGTCGCTCTCCGTGCGTATTTATTCAGTTTCACAACCCTAGTTACAACCCGCTGCCTTGCCCTAAAGGGGTGGGGGGAAACGTGGCAGGACAGTGATAAAACATAAACAAAAAACACTTGTAAGATAATTCCAGATATGGCATCTATCAGCTGTGACAATGTCACTGTGACTTAGATAGTGAATGCAGGAGCCGAGCTGTCTGCTCACTTCTGCCCTCAGATATCTGACATTTCTGCAACTCAAAAACATATTATTACAAGTCACGTACACATTTAAAACTTTGTTTGTAAAGAATAAAGAATCACAAAAGTTGATATATACAATTATTCCATCATTTCCCTCCTGTTTATTAATTTTTGTTATATCCCGTGTAACCTCTTCTTTGCAGATTTTCAGTTACCCGTTCATTGTTATTGTACACTGAGAGGGTGTCTAATTTCTTAGACTGTTTCCTGGAATAAGTCAGTCAATTCATTCTGTAAATCTGTTTCTTCGTCAATGGGTGTCGCTAGAGTGCCATTATAGCCTGTCAGCAAATGCATCATCACTTCCTTGTCTTGTGGTAAGAGTGAGATGGCAGATGTAATTAATCTATTAATGAATTCTCTTAAACATGGAATACAACAACACCCACATAAGGTCAAAATTGCTGCAAATACTGCTACTGATAGTAGGACTGACGTTACCAGGGCTTTGTATTTTCCAAATACATCCAGCCAGCCGTCCCACATGGAAGTATCTACCACAGATTGGTCCTTCATTCGCTTATTCATAGCCCTCAGACCATCCAAGGCCTTAGTGAGTTTACCTTCGGGAGCGGTGTTATTCTGAATAAACGTACAACACACATCCCCAAAGATTGCACAAACTCCTTTCTCGGCTAGTAACATGTCGAGCGCTATGCGATTCTGGAAGGCCATGAGTGAGGTAGCTTTAAGTTGGTCGTGTAGAGCAGATAGTGCAGTTTCGGTGTAGTTACCAAGTTTCTGGACGTTATAGTGGATGTAGTTGATTCTGTCTACATTTTTGTTAGGCGTAATTGGAAATATTGCAGCAATAATAGGCAAATTCTCAAATCCTGCCGCTACCTGGTTTGCTAATTTATATTCGTCAGGCGCCCCTAGGGACGCCCACAGCGTCAATGTAGGTGGGGTCATTCTCTTCTAACCACGGGGTGTGGCTAGTTTGCTTCCTTCTATTTAAATGTCCTGGAAGCACAAGTTGGTAATGTGCACTTATCTCTTCTGCAGTCATTGGCTGAACTATCACTGGCATAATCAGTGTAACTAAAGCACAACGAGCTGAAGTATTAGACTGTATTTTGTCATAGATCTTGTCTTCACCGCACCACCACCACACGTCTGATCTGGATATTACTTTCATGTTGTCACCTCCACTAATGTTAGTTTCACAAAATTCCTGCTGGATTTTCCCTAAGACGTTTTTTGTTCCATTGAAATTTATATCTTTACAGGTTGGGTGACTGGAAAAGTTTTATCTAAGTCAGAACAGTTTGGTGGATTGGTGTTAGTCATTATAGGTATTATACATGTCTCGTTAATGGGTGCAGGGACTACTGACAGAACTGGTCTAGATCCCATCCATCCATCCATTTTCTTCTGCTTATCCGTGGCCGGGTCGCGGGGGCAACAATCTAAGCAGGGACGCCCAGACCTCCTTCACCCCGGACACTTCCTCCAGCTCCTCCAGGGGGACCCCAAGGCGTTCCCAGGCCAGCCGGGACACATCCGAAACAGATGCCCGAGCCACCTCAGCTGGCTCCTCTCGACGTGGAGAAGCAGCGGCTCTACTCCGAGCTCCTCCCGTGTGACTGAGCTCCTCACCCTATCTCTAAGGGTGCGCCCAGCCACTCTACGGAGGAAACTCATTTCAGCCGCTTGTATCCGCGATCTCGTCCTTTCGGTCATTACCCAAAGCTCATGACCATAGGTGAGAGTAGGAAAGTAGATTGACTGGTAAATTCACCACAACAACGACCGCATCACTGCCGACGCTGCACCGATCCGCCTGTCAATCTCACACTCCATCCTCCCCTCACTCGTGAACAAGACCCCGAGATACTTGAACTCCTCCACTTGAGGCAAGGACTCCCCACCCAGAGGGGGCAAGCCACCTTTTTCCGGTCGAGAACCATGGCCTTGGATTTGGAGGAGCTGATCCTCATCCCAGCCGCTTCGCACTCGGCTGCAAACCGCCTCAGTGCACATTGGAGGTCCCGGTTCGATGAAGCCATCAGGACAACATCATCTGCAAACAGTAGAGATGAGATCCTGTGGTTCCCAAACCGGATCCCCTCCAGCCCCTGACTGCGCCTAGAAATTCTGTCCATAAATATAATGAACAGAACCGGTGACAAAGGGCAGCCCTGGCGGAGTCCAACATGCACCGGAAACAGGTCCGACTTACTACCGGCAATGCGAACACAGCTCCTGCTCCGGTCATACAGGGACCCTTAGCAAAGGGCCCCGAACCCCGTACTCCCAGAGCACTCTCCACAGGACCCCACGAGGGACACGGTCGAATGCCTTCTCCAGATCCACAAAGCACATGTGGACTGGTTGGGCAAACTCCCATGCACCCTCAAGCACCCGATGGAGAGTATAGAGCTGATCCAGTGTTCCCCGGCCGGGACGAAAACCACACTGCTCCTCCTGAATCCGAGGTTCGACTATCGGTCGAATTCTCCTCTCCAGCACCCTGGAATAGACCTTACCGGGAAGGCTGAGGAGTGTGATTCCCCGATAGTTGGAACACACCCTCCGGTTCCCCTTCTTAAACAGAGGGACCACCACCCCGGTCTGCCAATCCAGAGGTACTGTCCCCGACCGCCACGCGATGTTGCAGAGACGTGTCAGCCAAGACAGCCCTACAACATCCAGCGGCTTGAGATACTCAGGACGGATCTCATCCACCCCCGGGGCCTTGCCACCGAGGAGCTTTCCAACCACCTCAGTGACTTCGGCCAGGGTGATGGACGAGTCCGCCTCCAAGTCTCCAGCCTCTGCTTCCTCCTCGGAAGGCGTGACGGCGTGATTGAGGAGATCCTCAAAGTATTCCTTCCACCGTCCGATAACATCCCCAGTCGAGGTCAACAGCTCCCCACCTCCACCGTAAACAGTGTTGGTGAAGCACTGTTTCCCCCTTCTGAGGCGCCAAACGGTTTGCCAGAATTTCTTTGAGGCCGTCCGATAGTCCTCCTCCATGGCCTCTCCGAACTCCTCCCAAACCCAAGTTGTGCTCGAACATGGTGTTCGTTATGGACAAACTGTGGCTAGCACAGAAGTCCAATAACAGAACACCGCTCGGGTTCAGATCAGGGAGGCCGTTCCTCCCAATCACCCCTCTCCAGGTGTCACTGTCGTTGCCCACGTGGGCGTTGAAGTCCCCCAGGAGAACAACGGAGTCCCCGGTCGGTGTACTGTTCAGTACCCCTCCCAGGGACTCCAAGAAGGCCGGGTACTCTGCACTGCTGTTCGGCCCATAGGCCGACACAACAGTGAGAGACCTGTCCCCCGACCCGAAGGCACCGGGGTGAACTCCAACACTCGGCGGCTGAGCTGTGGGGCAATGAGCAGGCCCACACCAGCCTGCCGCCGTTCCCCGTGGGCAACGCCAGAGAAATGGAGGGTCCAGCCCCCCTAAAGGAGTTGGGTTCCAGAGCCCAAGCTGTGCGTGGAGGTGAGGCCGACTATATCTAGTCGGTAACGCTCAACCTCCCGCACAAGCTCAGGCTCCTTCCCCCCCATCGAGGTGACATTCCATGTCCCCAGAGCTAGTCTCCATGTCCGGAGATCCGGCCGTCGAGGCCCCCGCCTTCAACTGCCGCCCAGATCTCTCTGCACCCGGCCCTTATGGATCCTCCTGCGGGTGGTGGGTCCACAGGAGGACGGCCCCATGTCGCTTCTTCGGGCTTCGCCCGGGCCCCGTGGGGAAAGGCCCGGCCACCAGACGCTCGCTGGCGCGCACCCACCCCAGGTCTGGCTCCAGGGTGGGGCCCCGGTGACGCCAGTCCGGGCGACATATCTGGCCTTGCTATTGAACTCATCATAAGGGCTTCTGAACCGCTCTTAGTCTGACCCCTCCCCCAGGACCTGTTTGCCTTGGGTGACCCTACCAGGGGCATAAAGCCCCCGACAACATAGCTCCCGGGATCATTCAGGCACTCAAACCCCTCAACCACGTTAAGATGGCGGCTCAAGGAGGGGGTCTAGATCCCAAACATACTAAACAGTCTGATAGTGATGAATTAGCTGCTTGTTCCGCCATTAACAACCAGTTGTTGTTGAGTCCTGATATTCCTGTAGCTACTAGAAACCAGTCGTCTGTTTTTAGCGCTTTGTTTTTTATCCTAATCTTTGTCCTAGTGAAAGTTCGTGGTCCTATCACTAGACTTTCCTTCTGCTGAAGCAGTTCTGTCGAGTCAGCCTGTGTTATGTTAGAACATATAAAAAACTTTATGCATGGGTCTACTCCTGATTTATGAATACATAACGATAAGGTATAACATGGTACTTTCACACCATGACCTCCTGATTCTATTCCTTCTTCTAATGGTTCTGCTGTTGTTTTAAAGAGCATTACTAAAGTTAATTTGCCATTCAATTTGATCACTTCCATCTTAAGTCTTCTAGCCCATTTTTTTAGACTCCTGTTCCCACCCATAACTATCTTTAGCCTACGTTTTATCTGTGGTGGCAAACACGTCTCCCCATCCAGTATAAAATGTAGTCATATACCATGTATACCCTTCCCATTCATCACCTTTATATCCCCCTATCAAAAGGGTATTCATTGGTATGTGAATCATACTTATGAATCTCAATGTATTAAAACAAACATATGGTACAGGAGCATATCCGTTTTCCTTTTTATTGCATGGATTTTTTGGTATCAGGGGTGGAACTTGGGCTGGGATAGGAAATCTCGGAATCTGTCTTTTTTGTCTTGGTAGGATTGCTGGGGGAGTGGTCGCGATACTTGTCTCATTTCTTTGGATGATGGGTGCCTCCCATAGATACCATACTAGTAGGAATGTCATTACAAAGAATGTAAACAATATCCAACACATTATAGCTGTCTTTAGCCATTTTGGTATTCTATTCCTGTGATTTATCGGCATCTTTGTAGTTTATAACCCTTTTGCAATGACTTTGATGAATCCAAGTTGCTCTCTCAGCTATTTTTAGTGCTGTTGGGGTTGTTAACAATACTTAATAAGGACCTTCCCACTTAGGTGAATACCAGTGTTTTTTTTTTAATGCTTTTCACCAAGATCCAGTCCCCTGGTTCCACTAACTCTTCTTCCTGTTGAGAACAGGGTTGTTCTACTTCAGTATTTTTGTTTATTTGCTTTTCAAACATTTTTCTCATGTGTGAAGCTAAGTCCATATCTTCCCCATCTTCCCATATTTGTTTAAATTGTGGTATTTTATATGGTCTACCAAACAATATCTCAAATGGAGTTAGCCCTTGTATAGCTGTAGTATTTAATTCTAACTTGACTAAATCTAAACATTTAGTCCATGGTCTTTTAGTTTCTACTAAACAATATTTCATACCTTCACTTTGATTTAGTTGAATAAAATACATATGTATTTCTTGAAATGGGTATTGTGGTTCTGGAAATTTACCTCTAGTTCAGGGCTCTCAAGTCTCACGCTTTGAGAGTGTGACACACGCAATTCGACGTGTTCACACGCTCACACGCCACACATGGTATTTCTCACACTGAAAATTTTTAAGCAATTCAAAACTGTAGCCACTGTTCACAGCGCTTCTGTGCCCAGAAAATCGGTAAGTTAATGCAGGCACAGCGCGATTTCAGTGAAAAAAAGTCACTCGCACACCAGTACTGGAGTTGAGCGATCAGCTGTGAGGCGAACAGGCCGATCAGCTGTGCGCGAGGCGCGTGAATGTTTACGCGGCAGAGAAGAAGAAGAATCCTTAACTTGCTACGTTAATGCTACGTAAGAAGGAACTCTCGCCTCGGGACACGGGATAAGTTCGGGATATGTCCTTTTCTCCGGAGCTCCGGATTATTAAAGACCGTGACACGTGCATACATGGATACGAGCAGGGCTCTCAAGTCTCACGCTTTGAGAGTGTGACACACGCAATTTGACGTGTTCACACGCTCACACGCCACACATGGCATTTCTCACGCTGATTTCTTTTTTTTCTTTTTTCTTTTTTTTTTGTGCCCAGAAAATCGGTCTGTGTGGCTCAGTTTATGCAGGCTCCGCCCCCTGCTCCGGGCGCACGGTCCGAGCGGAGGCCGGAGCAGACGCGCCGTCCCCCGGGCACGTCCTGAGCCTCAGTCCCGGTGCCACGTCTCCTCTGAGATGCACCGACTCCGGTCCCGGTGTCTGTGCGTAACGTGTCCCCCCCGACGGCTTACGCGCAGAATACGCGCGGCCCAGAGCCGAACTGCCCATGGTGAGCCGCGGTGAGCCGCGGGCCCGGTGCATTAACCAGACTCTTACATGAATCCGTTAAAAATGTCCCGCTCCCCCCCGCCCCGCTCCCTCCTCCCCGCCCCTCTCAGCGCGCACTGACAAAGTGCGGTGATGTCATATCAGATTATTTCTGCATCTATTTCGGCACTAAACCAGAACTAAACCAGGACTAAACCAGGTCTAAACCAGAACTAAACCAGGACTAGACCAGGACTAAACCAGAACTAAACCAGGACCAAACCAGGACTAAACCAGAACTAAACCAGGACTAAACCAAGACTAAACCAGGTCTAAACCAGGACTAAACCAGAACTAAACCAGGACTAGACCAGGACTAAACCAGAACTAAACCAGGACTAAACCAGGACTAAACCAGAACTAAACCAGGACTAAACCAGGTCTAAACCAGGTCTAAACCAGAACTAAACCAGGACTAGACCAGGACTAGACAGGACTAAACCAGGACTAAACCAGGACTAAACCAAGACTAAACCAGGTCTAAACCAGGTCTAAACCAGGACTAGACCAGGACTAGACCAGAACTAAACCAGGACTAAACCAGAACTAAACCAAGACTAAACCAGGTCTAAACCAGAACTAAACCAGGACTAGACCAGGACTAAACCAGGACCTAGCCAGGACTAAACCAGAACTAAACCAGGACTAAACCAGAACTAAACGAGGACTAAACCAAGACTAAACCAGATCTAAACCGGGTCTAAACCAGGATTCAACTGGGACTAAACCAGGACTAAACCAGGACTAAACCAAGACTAAACCAGAACTAAACCAGGACTAAACCAGGACTAAACCAGGACTAAACCAGAACTAAACCAGGACTAAACCAGGTCTAAACCAGGACTAAACCAGGTCTAAACCAGGACTAAACCAGGACTAGACCAGGTCTAAACCAGAACTGAACCAGGACTAAACCAGGTCTAAACCAGAACTAAACCAGGACTAAACCAAGACTAAACCAGGTCTAAACCAGAACTAAACCAGGACTAGACCAGGACTAAACCAGAACTAAACCAGGACTAAACCAGAACTAAACCAGATCTAAACCGGGTCTAAACCAGGACTAAACCGGGACTAAACCAGGACTAAACCAGGACTTAACCAAAACTAAACCAGGTCTAAACCAAGACTAAGCCAGGACTAAACCAGGTCTAAACCAGGACTAAGCCAAGACTAAACCAGATCTAAACTGGGTCTAAACCAGGACTAAACCGGGTCTAAACCAGGACTAAACCAGGACTTAACCAGGTCTAAACTAGGACTAAACCAGGTCTAAACCAGGACTAAGCCAAGACTAAACCAGATCTAAACTGGGTCTAAACCAGGACTAAACCGGGTCTAAACCAGGACTAAACCAGGACTTAACCAAAACTAAACCAGGTCTAAACCAAGACTAAGCCAGGACTAAACTAGGTCTAAACCAGGACTAAGCCAAGACTAAACCAGATCTAAACGGGGTCTAAACCAAAACTAAACCAGGTCTAAACCAAGACTAAGCCAGGACTAAACCAGGTCTAAACCAGGACTAAGCCAAGACTAAACCAGATCTAAACCGGGTATAAACCAGCACTAAACTAGGACTAAACTAGGACTAAACCAGGTCTAAACCAGGACTAAGCCAAGACTAAACCAGATCTAAACCGGGACTAAACCAGGACTAAACCGGGACTAAACCAGGACTAAACCAGGACTTAACCAAAACCAAACCAGGTCTAAACCAAGACTAAGCCAGGACTAAACTAGGTCTAAACCAGGACTAAGCCAAGACTAAACCAGATCTAAACCGGGTCTAAACCAAAACTAAACCAGGTCTAAACCAAGACTAAGCCAGGACTAAACCAGGTCTAAACCAGGACTAAGCCAAGACTAAACCAGATCTAAACCGGGTCTAAACCAGGACTAAACCGGGACTAAACCAGGACTAAACCAGGACTTAACCAAAACTAAACCAGGTCTAAACCAAGACTAAGCCAGGACTAAACTAGGTCTAAACCAGGACTAAGCCAAGACTAAACCAGATCTAAACCGGGTCTAAACTAGCACTAAACCAGGACTAAACCAGGTCTAAACTAGGACTAAACCAGGTCTAAACCAGGACTAAGCCAAGACTAAACCAGATCTAAACCGGGTCTAAACCAGGACTAAACCGGGACTAAACCAGGACTAAACCAGGACTTAACCAAAACTAAACCAGGTCTAAACCAAGACTAAGCCAGGACTAAACTAGGTCTAAACCAGGACTAAGCCAAGACTAAACCAGATCTAAACCGGGTCTAAACCAGCACTAAACCAGGTCTAAACTAGGACTAAACCAGGTCTAAACCAGGACTAAGCCAAGACTAAACCAGATCTAAACCGGGTCTAAACCAGGACTAAACCGGGACTAAACCAAAACAAAATCAGGTCTAAACCAAGACTAAGCCAGGACTAAAACAGGTCTAAACCAGGACTAAACCAGGACTAAACCAAGACTAAACCAAGACTGTGTGTGATAACATATTATCCTGTGCATTATTGAATGATAATATGGACTTTTAGTTATAAAAGCATTTCCATATTAACAAAGTACCTTCTAATTCTGCCCTGCCCTTCCACCATCCCCCCTGGTTTCATTTTATAACTCGACTACTGCTCGCACCCCCCCCCCCGCAAAAAAATGTCAATGTCAATATATATATTTTTTTTTTTTTCATTTTCAACAAACTCAAGCCATAGAGACTGACACCACTATTTTTTATCATCAATATTATTATTATTCATATTTCTTCATCTGATCACTTTCCCTTGCACAACATCCAATCACAGTAGATCTACATTGCTTTCATTCGACCGCATCCAAGGCACATTGCACAACAAATCATGCGGAAACAAGCATCCACGCGCCAGTTTTGCCGAAGGTGATTTGTGATTGTAGGTCTAAACCAGGACTAAGCCAAGACTAAACCAGATCTAAACGGGGTCTAAACCAAAACTAAACCAGGTCTAAACCAAGACTAAGCCAGGACTAAACCAGGTCTAAACCAGGACTAAACCAGGACTAGACCAGGTCTAAACCAGAACTAAACCAGGACTAAACCAGGTCTAAACCAGAACTAAACCAGGACTAAACCAAGACTAAACCAGGTCTAAACCAGAACTAAACCAGGACTAGACCAGGACTAAACCAGAACTAAACCAGGACTAAACCAGAACTAAACCAGATCTAAACCGGGTCTAAACCAGGACTAAACCGGGACTAAACCAGGACTAAACCAGGACTTAACCAAAACTAAACCAGGTCTAAACCAAGACTAAGCCAGGACTAAACCAGGTCTAAACCAGGACTAAGCCAAGACTAAACCAGATCTAAACTGGGTCTAAACCAGGACTAAACCGGGTCTAAACCAGGACTAAACCAGGACTTAACCAGGTCTAAACTAGGACTAAACCAGGTCTAAACCAGGACTAAGCCAAGACTAAACCAGATCTAAACTGGGTCTAAACCAGGACTAAACCGGGTCTAAACCAGGACTAAACCAGGACTTAACCAAAACTAAACCAGGTCTAAACCAAGACTAAGCCAGGACTAAACTAGGTCTAAACCAGGACTAAGCCAAGACTAAACCAGATCTAAACGGGGTCTAAACCAAAACTAAACCAGGTCTAAACCAAGACTAAGCCAGGACTAAACCAGGTCTAAACCAGGACTAAGCCAAGACTAAACCAGATCTAAACCGGGTATAAACCAGCACTAAACTAGGACTAAACTAGGACTAAACCAGGTCTAAACCAGGACTAAGCCAAGACTAAACCAGATCTAAACCGGGACTAAACCAGGACTAAACCGGGACTAAACCAGGACTAAACCAGGACTTAACCAAAACCAAACCAGGTCTAAACCAAGACTAAGCCAGGACTAAACTAGGTCTAAACCAGGACTAAGCCAAGACTAAACCAGATCTAAACCGGGTCTAAACCAAAACTAAACCAGGTCTAAACCAAGACTAAGCCAGGACTAAACCAGGTCTAAACCAGGACTAAGCCAAGACTAAACCAGATCTAAACCGGGTCTAAACCAGGACTAAACCGGGACTAAACCAGGACTAAACCAGGACTTAACCAAAACTAAACCAGGTCTAAACCAAGACTAAGCCAGGACTAAACTAGGTCTAAACCAGGACTAAGCCAAGACTAAACCAGATCTAAACCGGGTCTAAACTAGCACTAAACCAGGACTAAACCAGGTCTAAACTAGGACTAAACCAGGTCTAAACCAGGACTAAGCCAAGACTAAACCAGATCTAAACCGGGTCTAAACCAGGACTAAACTGGGACTAAACCAGGACTAAACCAGGACTTAACCAAAACTAAACCAGGTCTAAACCAAGACTAAGCCAGGACTAAACTAGGTCTAAACCAGGACTAAGCCAAGACTAAACCAGATCTAAACCGGGTCTAAACCAGCACTAAACCAGGTCTAAACTAGGACTAAACCAGGTCTAAACCAGGACTAAGCCAAGACTAAACCAGATCTAAACCGGGTCTAAACCAGGACTAAACCGGGACTAAACCAAAACAAAATCAGGTCTAAACCAAGACTAAGCCAGGACTAAAACAGGTCTAAACCAGGACTAAACCAGGACTAAACCAAGACTAAACCAAGACTGTGTGTGATAACATATTATCCTGTGCATTATTGAATGATAATATGGACTTTTAGTTATAAAAGCATTTCCATATTAACAAAGTACCTTCTAATTCTGCCCTGCCCTTCCACCATCCCCCCTGGTTTCATTTTATAACTCGACTACTGCTCGCACCCCCCCCCGCAAAAAAATGTCAATGTCAATATATATATATATTTTTTTTTCATTTTCAACAAACTCAAGCCATAGAGACTGACACCACTATTTTTTATCATCAATATTATTATTATTCATATTTCTTCATCTGATCACTTTCCCTTGCACAACATCCAATCACAGTAGATCTACATTGCTTTCATTCGACCGCATCCAAGGCACATTGCACAACAAATCATGCGGAAACAAGCATCCACGCGCCAGTTTTGCCGAAGGTGATTTGTGATTGTAGGTCTAAACCAGGACTAAGCCAAGACTAAACCAGATCTAAACGGGGTCTAAACCAAAACTAAACCAGGTCTAAACCAAGACTAAGCCAGGACTAAACCAGGTCTAAACCAGGACTAAACCAGGACTAGACCAGGTCTAAACCAGAACTAAACCAGGACTAAACCAGGTCTAAACCAGAACTAAACCAGGACTAAACCAAGACTAAACCAGGTCTAAACCAGAACTAAACCAGGACTAGACCAGGACTAAACCAGAACTAAACCAGGACTAAACCAGAACTAAACCAGATCTAAACCGGGTCTAAACCAGGACTAAACCGGGACTAAACCAGGACTAAACCAGGACTTAACCAAAACTAAACCAGGTCTAAACCAAGACTAAGCCAGGACTAAACCAGGTCTAAACCAGGACTAAGCCAAGACTAAACCAGATCTAAACTGGGTCTAAACCAGGACTAAACCGGGTCTAAACCAGGACTAAACCAGGACTTAACCAGGTCTAAACTAGGACTAAACCAGGTCTAAACCAGGACTAAGCCAAGACTAAACCAGATCTAAACTGGGTCTAAACCAGGACTAAACCGGGTCTAAACCAGGACTAAACCAGGACTTAACCAAAACTAAACCAGGTCTAAACCAAGACTAAGCCAGGACTAAACTAGGTCTAAACCAGGACTAAGCCAAGACTAAACCAGATCTAAACGGGGTCTAAACCAAAACTAAACCAGGTCTAAACCAAGACTAAGCCAGGACTAAACCAGGTCTAAACCAGGACTAAGCCAAGACTAAACCAGATCTAAACCGGGTATAAACCAGCACTAAACTAGGACTAAACTAGGACTAAACCAGGTCTAAACCAGGACTAAGCCAAGACTAAACCAGATCTAAACCGGGACTAAACCAGGACTAAACCGGGACTAAACCAGGACTAAACCAGGACTTAACCAAAACCAAACCAGGTCTAAACCAAGACTAAGCCAGGACTAAACTAGGTCTAAACCAGGACTAAGCCAAGACTAAACCAGATCTAAACCGGGTCTAAACCAAAACTAAACCAGGTCTAAACCAAGACTAAGCCAGGACTAAACCAGGTCTAAACCAGGACTAAGCCAAGACTAAACCAGATCTAAACCGGGTCTAAACCAGGACTAAACCGGGACTAAACCAGGACTAAACCAGGACTTAACCAAAACTAAACCAGGTCTAAACCAAGACTAAGCCAGGACTAAACTAGGTCTAAACCAGGACTAAGCCAAGACTAAACCAGATCTAAACCGGGTCTAAACTAGCACTAAACCAGGACTAAACCAGGTCTAAACTAGGACTAAACCAGGTCTAAACCAGGACTAAGCCAAGACTAAACCAGATCTAAACCGGGTCTAAACCAGGACTAAACCGGGACTAAACCAGGACTAAACCAGGACTTAACCAAAACTAAACCAGGTCTAAACCAAGACTAAGCCAGGACTAAACTAGGTCTAAACCAGGACTAAGCCAAGACTAAACCAGATCTAAACCGGGTCTAAACCAGCACTAAACCAGGTCTAAACTAGGACTAAACCAGGTCTAAACCAGGACTAAGCCAAGACTAAACCAGATCTAAACCGGGTCTAAACCAGGACTAAACCGGGACTAAACCAAAACAAAATCAGGTCTAAACCAAGACTAAGCCAGGACTAAAACAGGTCTAAACCAGGACTAAACCAGGACTAAACCAAGACTAAACCAAGACTGTGTGTGATAACATATTATCCTGTGCATTATTGAATGATAATATGGACTTTTAGTTATAAAAGCATTTCCATATTAACAAAGTACCTTCTAATTCTGCCCTGCCCTTCCACCATCCCCCCTGGTTTCATTTTATAACTCGACTACTGCTCGCACCCCCCCCCGCAAAAAAATGTCAATGTCAATATATATATATATTTTTTTTTCATTTTCAACAAACTCAAGCCATAGAGACTGACACCACTATTTTTTATCATCAATATTATTATTATTCATATTTCTTCATCTGATCACTTTCCCTCACAATGTGGAAGTTGGGAGACCAAGGAATACTTCATGTGCCACAAAACCATGTTAAGTGCAAACAAAGCCAAAAGATGCGCTTACTAAGCAGAGTAATGTACATTCAATTTTCAGGTAGGCACAGAAATGTATAACCATAATAACACAGTCAGATGCGCTTTTTAAGGTGTACCTAATGGTGTTAAGACCGATTTTACATAGGCTATATTGTGTAATTTGCAGAGGTGTGGACTCGAGTTATGTGACTTTGACTCGAGTCAGACTCGAGTCACGAATTTGATAACTTTAGACTCGACTCGACAAAATGTACAAACACTTGCAACTCGACTTGGACTTCAATATCAATAACTCGTGACTTCACTTGGACTTAGGCCTTTTGACTTGTGATGACTTGCTACGTCCAATGAAAAAAAAAGCATGTGCGCGCGGCTTGCACAACATCCAATCACAGTAGATCTACATTGCTTTCATTCGACCGCATCCAAGGCACATTGCACAACAAATCATGCGGAAACAAGCATCCACGCGCCAGTTTTGCCGAAGGTGATTTGTGATTGTAGGTCTAAACCAGGACTAAGCCAAGACTAAACCAGATCTAAACGGGGTCTAAACCAAAACTAAACCAGGTCTAAACCAAGACTAAGCCAGGACTAAACCAGGTCTAAACCAGGACTAAACCAGGACTAGACCAGGTCTAAACCAGAACTAAACCAGGACTAAACCAGGTCTAAACCAGAACTAAACCAGGACTAAACCAAGACTAAACCAGGTCTAAACCAGAACTAAACCAGGACTAGACCAGGACTAAACCAGAACTAAACCAGGACTAAACCAGAACTAAACCAGATCTAAACCGGGTCTAAACCAGGACTAAACCGGGACTAAACCAGGACTAAACCAGGACTTAACCAAAACTAAACCAGGTCTAAACCAAGACTAAGCCAGGACTAAACCAGGTCTAAACCAGGACTAAGCCAAGACTAAACCAGATCTAAACTGGGTCTAAACCAGGACTAAACCGGGTCTAAACCAGGACTAAACCAGGACTTAACCAGGTCTAAACTAGGACTAAACCAGGTCTAAACCAGGACTAAGCCAAGACTAAACCAGATCTAAACTGGGTCTAAACCAGGACTAAACCGGGTCTAAACCAGGACTAAACCAGGACTTAACCAAAACTAAACCAGGTCTAAACCAAGACTAAGCCAGGACTAAACTAGGTCTAAACCAGGACTAAGCCAAGACTAAACCAGATCTAAACGGGGTCTAAACCAAAACTAAACCAGGTCTAAACCAAGACTAAGCCAGGACTAAACCAGGTCTAAACCAGGACTAAGCCAAGACTAAACCAGATCTAAACCGGGTATAAACCAGCACTAAACTAGGACTAAACTAGGACTAAACCAGGTCTAAACCAGGACTAAGCCAAGACTAAACCAGATCTAAACCGGGACTAAACCAGGACTAAACCGGGACTAAACCAGGACTAAACCAGGACTTAACCAAAACCAAACCAGGTCTAAACCAAGACTAAGCCAGGACTAAACTAGGTCTAAACCAGGACTAAGCCAAGACTAAACCAGATCTAAACCGGGTCTAAACCAAAACTAAACCAGGTCTAAACCAAGACTAAGCCAGGACTAAACCAGGTCTAAACCAGGACTAAGCCAAGACTAAACCAGATCTAAACCGGGTCTAAACCAGGACTAAACCGGGACTAAACCAGGACTAAACCAGGACTTAACCAAAACTAAACCAGGTCTAAACCAAGACTAAGCCAGGACTAAACTAGGTCTAAACCAGGACTAAGCCAAGACTAAACCAGATCTAAACCGGGTCTAAACTAGCACTAAACCAGGACTAAACCAGGTCTAAACTAGGACTAAACCAGGTCTAAACCAGGACTAAGCCAAGACTAAACCAGATCTAAACCGGGTCTAAACCAGGACTAAACCGGGACTAAACCAGGACTAAACCAGGACTTAACCAAAACTAAACCAGGTCTAAACCAAGACTAAGCCAGGACTAAACTAGGTCTAAACCAGGACTAAGCCAAGACTAAACCAGATCTAAACCAGATCTAAACCGGGTCTAAACCAGCACTAAACCAGGTCTAAACTAGGACTAAACCAGGTCTAAACCAGGACTAAGCCAAGACTAAACCAGATCTAAACCGGGTCTAAACCAGGACTAAACCGGGACTAAACCAAAACAAAATCAGGTCTAAACCAAGACTAAGCCAGGACTAAAACAGGTCTAAACCAGGACTAAACCAGGACTAAACCAAGACTAAACCAAGACTGTGTGTGATAACATATTATCCTGTGCATTATTGAATGATAATATGGACTTTTAGTTATAAAAGCATTTCCATATTAACAAAGTACCTTCTAATTCTGCCCTGCCCTTCCACCATCCCCCCTGGTTTCATTTTATAACTCGACTACTGCTCGCACCCCCCCCCCGCAAAAAAATGTCAATGTCAATATATATATATATTTTTTTTTCATTTTCAACAAACTCAAGCCATAGAGACTGACACCACTATTTTTTATCATCAATATTATTATTATTCATATTTCTTCATCTGATCACTTTCCCTCACAATGTGGAAGTTGGGAGACCAAGGAATACTTCATGTGCCACAAAACCATGTTAAGTGCAAACAAAGCCAAAAGATGCGCTTACTAAGCAGAGTAATGTACATTCAATTTTCAGGTAGGCACAGAAATGTATAACCATAATAACACAGTCAGATGCGCTTTTTAAGGTGTACCTAATGGTGTTAAGACCGATTTTACATAGGCTATATTGTGTAATTTGCAGAGGTGTGGACTCGAGTTATGTGACTTTGACTCGAGTCAGACTCGAGTCACGAATTTGATAACTTTAGACTCGACTCGACAAAATGTACAAACACTTGCAACTCGACTTGGACTTCAATATCAATAACTCGTGACTTCACTTGGACTTAGGCCTTTTGACTTGTGATGACTTGCTACGTCCAATGAAAAAAAAAAAAAACTCTAAAAGTATGTTGATAAGGACTGCACTCGTTGTACTTGTGAATCTGCGAAAATGTATGCAAAGAGCATGTGCGCGCGGCTTGCACAACATCCAATCACAGTAGATCTACATTGCTTTCATTCGACCGCATCCAAGGCAAATTGCACAACAAATCATGCGGAAAGAAGCATCCACGCGCTAGTTTTGCCGAAGGTGATTTGTGATTGTAGGTCTAAACCAGGACTAAGCCAAGACTAAACCAGATCTAAACGGGGTCTAAACCAAAACTAAACCAGGTCTAAACCAAGACTAAGCCAGGACTAAACCAGGTCTAAACCAGGACTAAGCCAAGACTAAACCAGATCTAAACCGGGTATAAACCAGCACTAAACTAGGACTAAACTAGGACTAAACCAGGTCTAAACCAGGACTAAGCCAAGACTAAACCAGATCTAAACCGGGACTAAACCAGGACTAAACCGTGACTAAACCAGGACTAAACCAGGACTTAACCAAAACTAAACCAGGTCTAAACCAAGACTAAGCCAGGACTAAACTAGGTCTAAACCAGGACTAAGCCAAGACTAAACCAGATCTAAACCGGGTCTAAACCAAAACTAAACCAGGTCTAAACCAAGACTAAGCCAGGACTAAACCAGGTCTAAACCAGGACTAAGCCAAGACTAAACCAGATCTAAACCGGGTCTAAACCAGGACTAAACCGGGACTAAACCAGGACTAAACCAGGACTTAACCAAAACTAAACCAGGTCTAAACCAAGACTAAGCCAGGACTAAACTAGGTCTAAACCAGGACTAAGCCAAGACTAAACCAGATCTAAACGGGGTCTAAACCAAAACTAAACCAGGTCTAAACCAAGACTAAGCCAGGACTAAACTAGGTCTAAACCAGGACTAAGCCAAGACTAAACCAGATCTAAACCGGGTCTAAACCAAAACTAAACCAGGTCTAAACCAAGACTAAGCCAGGACTAAACCAGGTCTAAACCAGGACTAAGCCAAGACTAAACCAGATCTAAACCGGGTCTAAACCAGGACTAAACCGGGACTAAACCAGGACTAAACCAGGACTTAACCAAAACTAAACCAGGTCTAAACCAAGACTAAGCCAGGACTAAACTAGGTCTAAACCAGGACTAAGCCAAGACTAAACCAGATCTAAACCGGGTCTAAACTAGCCAGTTTTCAAAATGATGCCGAAGGTGATTTGTTATATTATATGATTTGTAGAAATTTTATTTCTTTGTAAATGACTCGAAATGACTCGAAACTAAAATGCTAGGACTTTGGACTCGACTTGAGACTTGTGAGCTTTGACTTCGGACTTGACTCTGCACTTGGATAGTCTTGACTCGGGACTTCACTCGGACTTGAGTGCAAAAGACTTAGACTTACTTGGGACTTGCCCAGCAATGACTTTGTCCCACCTCTGCTTTTGACCACACGAAATCGTAGGCTAAGACATCGGGCTTCTATGATTTGAAAAGTGCTAAAGTTTGTGTTATTTGGAGACCGCAAACAGGGCTCTCAAGTTTTGAGCGGGGTCGTGCATGAGACTGCGGTGTGAGCGCATCGAATTGTCTCTCTCAATGCGTGAGACTTGAGAGCCCTGCTGTAAATGTTTGTCTAAAGAGGAAACTTAAACTACAAAGCAACTAATGAGAGTTATATAAATGAAGTTATTACCTGATGGTTCTCAGTTTGTTTTATCATCACCGTTTCCTCGTGTTCAGTCACTGTCCTTATCAGTGACAGGGCAGTGTGCGCTTAGCAGATGAAACTACACTCTACAGTCTGCCCAACAACAGAACAATCTATTTTCTGATTGGCTGATTTTTTTTCCGGGGAGCGGGACGGGGAGGAGGGAGGGGGAGGTTTTTTTTTCGCTGAAAACGAGCGGTGCCTGCATAAACTGAGCCGCACAGACCGATTTTCTGGGCAAAAAAACCCCAAAAAATCAGCGTGAGGAATGCCATGTGTGGCGTGTGAGCGTGTGAACACATCGAATTGCGTGTGTCACACTCTCAATGCGTGACACTTGAGAGCCCTGCCGCAAACCAGTGCCCCGAGAACTCACATTATGGAGATCGCAAATCTAAAACATCTCTAGAAGTGCTCCATATGACACCAAATTACTATGGGTGAGTAAAACAACTTGTTTTATTACCGAAATAAGGCTCAAATGGTAAAAAACTTTACTTTTCCTTTAAGGTTGGATCACACTCTAGTATACCCCAGTGCTTATTAATGATCTTTTTAACTTGTTTTGAAGCCGTCGAATACTGTGATACAAAGGTGACTCTATTGGTGTTGTGACATTGAGCGGGTTGAGGATGTAAAAGTTCTCTTCTCTCCTTTTGGTTCACTTTCTCCATGGCTGTCAATCCGAAACTGACTGTACCCCCTTTGTTTGAACCGTTCAGACATTTCCTGAGCCTTTAACACAAAGTCCTCTTCCCTACTACATATTCTTTTGAGTCTAATGAATTGTCCATAGGGAATATTGTCAATAAGATGCTTAGGGTGGAAGCTACTGGCGTACAGTATTGTGTTTCTGTCTGTTTCTTTTCGAAAAATTGAGGTATCCAATTGTCTCTCACTATTTACTGTTATTAACAGGTCCAGAAAATGGATGCTGAGGTTTGTTGGCATTGAAACAGCGCCACCTAATCCTAGGGAAGGGGGGTAACAGGATCAAACAACTGTTAAGGAGGGAAGCCAACTGGATTAATGAACTGTCAACAATTGAACCTGGTGGACTAAATGAAGCACAGGATTTGAGTTGCTTTTTGTAAATAATTACTTGTTAATATTGCTTGTGGGGTGTGTAAATAGTGTCTTATATTCATGTTGTGGTTGTATGTTTGTCCATTCCTGCAGATTCTGCACTGGTCAGCGTGGTGTAAGGTTTACTTGTGTTATTTCAAAAAAATAAAAATAAATAAAAATTATATATATATTATGTACACTGAATGTTACGTTAACTATGTAAACTATGCGACCTACGCGACTACGTTAATTATCTGCAAACAAATGCCAAACAGTAATTGCGGCTGTTGTGGTTGTGTTGCATGGAGATTATCAACAGTTCGTTGACAGCAGAGTGATAATTTATGATAACTTATATATAAGTTCAAAGTTCAGCTTTATTGTCAAAAACCATATGTATAGGTCGCACACACAGGATTTGAAATTGCAGCGCCCCCTAGGCCCACAGTGAACATAAAACATCTGATAAACAAGACAATTAACACCATGACTAAAACATCACATATACCTGTAGCAAAAGTACAAAAGGCTTGTGTATAATGCGAACAATGTGGAGCATAATAAAGCTCAAACGTGTCATTTAAGCAGTGATCTGCCTGGTACCATACTAGCTGGTCGAGTTGTTTGGCGCCGACGGGGATGCTGTTGTTGAACCATGTTTCACGAATACAAGGACACAACTCTTAGGCCGCAAGGTGAGCCACGAAGTCTTTCAGAAAGTGAATACCGCTCCACCGTCTCCAAACTACACAATCTCCAGATCATAAAAACGAAAGCGTTATGTTAAGCTTACAGTAAAAAAATTCTCATCACAAAATCCTGTTAATTTGTCATGCTGAGGCATTTTATAAAGAACCAGTTTCTTCAGGGCATAGTAAGATTTTGGTCTGTGAAAGGTGTCATGGTCTACACGTGATCATTTGATAAACGGAGAGGCGTAATGGCAGCTACGCGAGAGTCTTCTAGCACACGTGTGTGTGTGTGTGAGTGCGTGTGTGTGTGTGTGTGTGTGAGAGTGAGTGAGTGAGTTGGGGCAGTGTGTATGTGGATGTTTTCTGTATGTTGAATGAATTTACTCTGGATCCACATTCATTTCCTCTGGCGGTCACTTTTGACCGGGAACACCACAGGTGTAACAGGTTGATTAAAACACTCAAAATTGAATGAAACAGGTGATCATCACTTTTAGTACACAGTGTGGAGGATATCATAAGGTTTTGAGGTCATCAGATTTAAAACATAATATTTATGAGTATTATAAGTTGTAAAATGGTCAGATTTGACCCGAACACGACAGGAGGGGACAGGATCTTATAAAAACAAATGCCAAACAGTAACTGCGGCCGATTCCGTGAAACTACGTGACCTGCGTGACTACGTGAATTAGCCACAAACAAATGCCAAACAGTAATTGCGGCTGGTTCCGGGAAACTACGTAGCCTACGTTAATTAGCCGCAATTAGTGTTTGGCATTTGTTTTTATGAGATAATTTAACAATAGTTTCAATTTAATTATGACTGGTGAAGAGGACTGTTTGTGCAGGTAAAGGCTGACCGCACTTCAGCGTAGGGCCTATTGTAATAATAATAATACATTTTATTTGTTAGGCGCCTTTCAAGGCTCTCAAGGTCGCCGTACATCAAGCTATTAAATACATTAATTAAATAATACAGTACATAAAAACAAGATAAAACAAAATAAAAACAGTGTAGAAATACATTTTAAAAACAGATACAATTGTAACTGTTCTGCAGTGCGAAGCACTCTCCCGCTCTCCCCTTTTTAAGCATCTAGCACTCATGTCAACGACGTGCCCGCTGACATGGCACGCTGGCATTGCCCGTGGCCGTGATAGCGGCCAAATTGTAATTGTTCACCCCAAAACATTGTCGGCCCGCGTGAGCTGAGACAGAAGCTCACGTAACAGAGCGCGAAGCGCTCTCCCTTTTCCAAACATATTGGCATTCATGTCAGTGACTTGTGCCAGCTAACATGGCATGGTGGCACCGCCCGTGCCCACTACGGTGGCAAAATTGTAATCGTTTTGTGGGTGACATGACATTGTGCACTCAATGTCACACTATAGTGACACTCATGGCATCCAATAGCACAGACTGGCACTGCCCATTGCCGCGAAAGCGGCATAATTGTAATTGTTAACCATCGTAAACGCCAAAAATGTGCATTGGGCAAGTGAGTAATCGATGATTGACAATGGACCCCACGGGTGCGTTACTGGACTCGAGCCCTTTCCTTTGATATATATAGTGCCACCATAGGTGACTCAACATAATAACTATATGGTTATTGTTCTGGTTTTTCTTATTATTATTAGGCCCGAGCGCTAAAGTGTAGGGCCTCTTGTAACTGTTCTGCAGTCCGAAGCACGGAACGGTGTTTCCATGACAACGCCACAAATTTCGGGTTCGTTTTTGCGGCTCGCCATCAAACTTCGACGAGCGATAATTCGCGCATACTTTGGCCGATTTCACTCAAACTTTAATCGTTGGTGGACACCCCGGCCCTGAACAGATTGATATAAGAAAATCTGAAATGGGTGCTATAGCGCCACCTAGGGAGATTGCATGGAAGTGCAAAATTTTACTTTGTCGTAGACATACCAAATTTGGTACAAACATTCGTGATAGGGTCTTGATCAAAAACTCAATGACGCCAACACGCCATGTCCCATCGTGTTACCATGGCAACAGGCCAAACATCTGTCCTCACCAATTGGACGCCTGGCAAAAACTTTGTCGTAGCCAAACCAAATTTGGTACACAGATGCATCATGGGAATAGGAACAAAAAAGTATATGACGCCGTTGCTAGGCGACCAACAGGAAGTCGGCCATATTGGACGGAGCACGTCACCTGGCACGGAGAGCGCATTTTCCTGTCCTCGTATTTTAACGAACTCCTCCTAGGGTTTTTGACCCAGACTCACCAGAATCGTGCTGTATCATCTAGACAAGTGGGACATTAAAAGTTGTTAAAAGCGTTCTAAAAGAGTGAACGGTGTTTCCATGACAACGCCACAAATTTCAGGTTCGTTTTTGCAGCTCGCCATTAAATTCGACGAGCGATAATTCGCGCATACTTTGGTCGATTTCACTCAAACTTTAATCGTTGGTGGACACCCTGGCCCTGAACATATTGATATAAGAAAATCTAAAATGGACACTATAGCGCCCCCTAGGGAGATTGCATGGAAGTGCAAAATTTTACTTTGTCGTAGACATACCAAATTTGGGACACACATTCGTGACAGGGTCTTGATCAAAAATGTCAATGATGACCCCGCGGCATCGACCATCGTGTTGCCCTGGCAACAGGCCAAACATCTGTCCTTGTCATTAGGATTCTCTGGAAAAACTTTGGTTTTTGGTACACAGATGCATCATGGGAAGATAAACAAAAAAGTATATTATACTTTATATATTAGTATATTATACCGTTGCTAGGCAACCAACCAGCCATTTTGGATAGACCATGTGACCTGCAGTGTTGGGAGTAACTCGTTACAAAAGTCATTAATTACTGTAATGCATTACTTTTTGGTGTAACGCAGTAATGTAACGCATTACAGGGAAGAAAATCGGTAATATATTACTCGTTACAATGCCAGTAACGGACATTATAATTGTTTTTGTGGGTTTTGCGTTTTCTTCATACAAAGTTCGCGGATCACCGCGAGATCAGCTACTGAATCTGATAAGTCCGCGCAGAACATTACATTTCATACAAAGTTCTGCGAGATCAGCTAGTGATATAAAAGTCCGTGCAGACCATTCCATTTCCCTTTACTTCGTGTCGAACTGGCAGACTGACAAAGGATGGCAGAACCAGAAGAACCGGATAGTGCTAGCTCCTTTTCAAGATGGGCATACACCCACTACTTTCACTTCGTTCAAAATAAGGACTCCAAGAACATTTTAGTTAAATGCACACTGTGTGTGAATCCCAAACCTCTTTCCACGTCGAAATGCAGTACAAGCAATTTGACGAAGCACTTGCAGAGGTGCCATAGCACCACGAAATTAGTCAGGAAAGGAGGGGATGGGACAGGGAACGATACAACCCAGGTGAAAGTCATGACACATGAGAGATTTGCACTGTAGATGCCAAATCCTTATTTCCAGTCATTTTGGAGAGAGTAACTAAAGTAAAGCAAAAGTAGTGTAATGCCTTACTTTTTATTTAGAGTAATATTGTAATGTAAGGCATTACTTTAAAATGGCAGTAACAAGTAATAAGTAGTGCATTACACTTTTTGAGTAACTTGCCCAACACTGGTGACCTGGTGGCGAAGGCGCCATTTCCTGTCAAACTTCGACGAATGATCATTCGCACATACTTTGGCCGATTTCACTCAAACTTTAATCATTGGTGGACACTCCGGCCCTACACAGATTGATATAAGAAAATCTAAAATGGCCATAATAGCACCCCCTAGGGAGACACACCAAATTTGGACCACACATTCGGGAAATGGTCTCGATCAAAAAACACAGTGACACCCCCACTCCATCTTGGGTCATGTTGCCATGGTAACAGGCCAGGCATCTGTCCCCGCCATTGGGATGCCCGGCAAAAACTTTGATGTAGCCACACCTAATTTGGTACATAGATGCATCATGGGAATAGGAATAAAAGTATTACACCATTGCTAGGCAACCAACCAGCCATATTGGATATACATGTGACCTGGTGGCAAAGGCGTCATTTCCTGTCAAACTTCAACAAGTGATAATTCACGCATACTTTGGCTGATTTCACTCAAACTTTAATCGTTGGTTGACACCCTGGCCTTGAACAGATTGATGCAAGAAAATATAGGATGGTCACGATAGTGTCCCCTAGGGTAATTGCATAGAACTGCAAAATTTAACTTTGTCGTACACATACAAGATTTGGTACGAATATTCGTGGCATGTTGTCAATGAAAAAAGTCAATGGTGCCCACATGCCATGCCTCATCAGGTTGCCATGGCAACAGGCCAAACATCTCTCCCCGCCAATAGGACACCTGACAAAATCTTTGGTATAGCCACACCAAATTTGGAACATAGATGCATCATGGGAGTAGGAATAAAAAATATATATTACGCTGTTGCTAGGCAACCAACCATATTGGGTAGAACATTTGACCTTGTGTTGAAGGCGCCATTTTCTGTCCTCATATTTTTATTTATTCAATTTATTTATTAATTGATGGGTGCTGGTAAACCCAACATATACTGTAAACAAGGAAAGGAAGACAAGACAGATTAGGTTTTTCACTTGCAAGCGGAGAACGATCAGAGAGAAAAGCCCAGATAACAAATGCTCTGGCACAATGTTCCCCCTAATTTTTAATGTGTCTGAGCAAACACACTAACTCCCTGAGCGTTCCTTGGACCCCTGTGAGTGACATCCGACATGCACACTGTGGCCACACCAGTATCACACCTGAGATTATCACAAGTTACAGCTTATTCATCAAATTACTGCAGTTATTTGCGTTAGATTACTTTTAATTTAACTGATTTTTTTGGTCCACTTAGAATGACAAAGAGAAAAATCTGTTCATGAGCTTTGTACATGTTGCATGTCAGTGAAACATTAAACAGTACAATATTTTGAAAAATAACCTCAAATAATTAAAATAACTCCAAATAAAAAAACTGTGGGCTACGGCCCATAAATGAGCAGTGTATAAATCTGTAAATTACATTAAGAGATTTTTCAGCTTGATAAATATAGCCTGCATATAGCTGCAGATTTTTTCATGGATTGTAGGACCTATAGGCCATAAGATGGGTAATCTTTCCCAAAATAATGATCACCAAAATAAGTATAAATTATTATCACTTTATATCTTGTTTTTTAATTATTAGCCTATTTCAGTAATTTTGCATGAGTGACAGCGCTCTGTGGTATAACGCTCTGAGGAGAGGATTCACACTTTGAGAAAGTCCCGTCTTTTTGGCTCACAAAAAACTATGAAAACAAAGTAAACAGGGGAAGATTACATTATGGCTCTATGGCTCTACCTGTCTCCTCTTCCTGTGTTCTTCCCTCCATGATCTGCCGCTCTGACAGCGGAGATGTGCAACTTCAACTACTGAAGGAAGCTAGAGAAACGCGGTCGAAATGTGTCTGTAGTTGGCTTCTCAGTTTTGAAGGGGCTCTCAAGTTTTGAAGATTGCTAAGATTGAGATTTCTGAGGAGCGGGGGGGGGGTACAGTAGTCAAGAAGTTATAGAATGAAACCAGGGGGGATGGTGGAAGGGCAGGGCAGAATTAGAAGGTACTTTGTTAATATGGAAATGCTTTTATAACTAAAAGTCCATATTATCATTCAATAATGCTCAGGATAATATGTTATCACACAGTCTTGGTTTAGTCTTGGTTTAGACCTGGTTTCGTTTTGGTTTAGTCCTGGTTTAGATCGTGTTTAGTGCTGGTTTAGACCCGGTTTAGATCTGGTTTAGTCTTGGCTTAGTCCTGGTTTAGACCTGGTTTAGTCCTAGTTTAGACCTGGTTTAGTCCTGGTTTAGTGCTGGTTTAGACCCGGTTTAGATCTGGTTTAGTCTTGGCTTAGTCCTGGTTTAGACCTGGTTTAGTCCTGGCTTAGTCTTGGTTTAGACCTTGTTTAGATTTGGTTAAGTCCTGGTTTAGTCCTGGTTTAGTCCCAGTTTAGTCCTGGTTTAGACCCGGTTTAGATCTGGTTTAGTCTTGGCTTAGTCCTGGTTTAGACCTGGTTTAGTCCTGGTTTAGACCTGGTTTAGTCCTGGTTTCGTGCCTGGTTAGTCCCGGTTTAGTCCTGGTTTAGATCTGGTTAAGTCTTGGCTTAGTCCTGGTTTAGACCTGGTTTAGTCCTGGCTTAGTCTTGGTTTAGACCTGGTTTAGTTTTGGTTAAGTCCTGGTGTAGTCCTGGTTTAGTCCCGGTTTAGTCCTGGTTTAGACCTGGTTTAGATCTGGTTTAGTCTTGGCTTAGTCCTGGTTTAGACCTGGTTTAGTCCTGGTTTAGTGCCGGGTTAGTCCCGGTTTAGTCCTGGTTTAGACCTGGTTTAGTCTTGGTTTAATCCTGGTTTAGTCCCAGTTGAATCCTGGTTTAGACCCGGTTTAGACCTGGTTTAGTCCTAGTTTAGACCTGGTTTAGTCCTGGTTTAGTCCTGGTTTAGTCCCAGTTGAATCCTGGTTTAGACCCGGTTTAGATCTGGTTTAGTCTTGGCTTAGTCCTGGTTTAGACCTGGTTTAGTCCTGGCTTAGTCTTGGTTTAGACCTTGTTTAGATTTGGTTAAGTCCTGGTTTAGTCCTGGTTTAGTCCAAGTTTAGTCCTGGTTTAGACCCGGTTTAGATCTGGTTTAGTCTTGGCTTAGTCCTGGTTTTAGACCTGGTTTAGTCCTGGTTTAGACCTGGTTTAGTCCTGGTTTAGTGCCTGGTTAGTCCCGGTTTAGTCGTGGTTTAGATCTGGTTAAGTCTTGGCTTAGTCCTGGTTTAGACCTGGTTTAGTCCTGGCTTAGTCTTGGTTTAGACCTGGTTTAGTTTTGGTTAAGTCCTGGTTTAGTCCTGGTTTAGTCCCGGTTTAGTCCTGGTTTAGACCCGGTTTAGATCTGGTTTAGTCTTGGCTTAGTCCTGGTTTAGACCTGGTTTAGTCCTGGTTTAGTGCCGGGTTAGTCCCGGTTTAGTCCTGGTTTAGACCTGGTTTAGTCTTGGTTTAATCCTGGTTTAGTCCCAGTTGAATCCTGGTTTAGACCCGGTTTAGACCTGGTTTAGTCCTAGTTTAGACCTGGTTTAGTCCTGGTTTAGTCCTGGTTTAGTCCCAGTTGAATCCTGGTTTAGACCCAGTTTAGATCTGGTTTAGTCTTGGCTTAGTCCTGGTTTAGACCTGGTTTAGTCCTGGCTTAGTCTTGGTTTAGACCTGGTTTAGATTTGGTTAAGTCCTGGTTTAGTCCTGGTTTAGTCCCAGTTTAGTCCTGGTTTAGACCCGGTTTAGATCTGGTTTAGTCTTGGCTTAGTCCTGGTTTAGACCGGGTTTAGTCCTGGTTTTAGACCTGGTTTAGTCCTGGTTTAGTGCCTGGTTAGTCCCGGTTTAGTCCTGGTTTAGATCTGGTTAAGTCTTGGCTTAGTCCTGGTTTAGACCTGGTTTAGTCCTGGCTTAGTCTTGGTTTAGACCTGGTTTAGTTTTGGTTAAGTCCTGGTTTAGTCCTGGTTTAGTCCCGGTTTAGTCCTGGTTTAGACCCGGTTTAGATTTGGTTTAGTCTTGGCTTAGTCCTGGTTTAGACCTGGTTTAGTCCTGGTTTAGTGCCGGGTTAGTCCCGGTTTAGTCCTGGTTTAGACCTGGTTTAGTCTTGGTTTAATCTTGGTTTAGTCCCAGTTGAATCCTGGTTTAGACCCGGTTTAGACCTGGTTTAGTCTTGGTTTAGTCCTGGTTTAGTTCTGGTTTAGTCCTGGTTTAGTCCCAGTTGAATCCTGGTTTAGACCCGGTTTAGACCTGGTTTAGTCTTGGTTTAGTCCTGGTTAATTCTGGTTTAGTCCTGGTTTAGTTCTGGTTTAGTACTGGTTTAGTCCTGGTTTAGACCTGGTTTAGTCCTGGTTTAGTTCTGGTTTAGTCCTGGCTTAGTTCTGGTTTAGTCCTGGTTTAGACCTGGTTTAGCCCTGGTTTAGTTCTGGTTTAGTCCTGGTTTAGTTCTGGTTTACTCCTGGTTTAGTCCTGGTTTAGTCCTGGTTTAGTCCTGGTTTAGTCCTGGTTTAGTCCTGGTTTAGTCCTGGTTTAGTTCTGGTTTAGTCCTGGTTTAGTTCTGGTTTAGTCTTGGTTTAGTCCTGGTTAAGTGCCGAAATAGATGCAGAAATAATCTCACCCATATGACTCAATATGACTCGGTCACTCGTATCCATGTATGCACGTGTCACGGTCTTTAACGGTCCCATGGCATGAAATTTTCACTTTCTGAGGTTTTTGAACGTTAATGTGAGCTCCCCTACCCTGTTTAGCCCCCCCCCCCCCCCCATGGTTAAAAGTTGCGAAATGTCTAAACTGAGGATTTGCGATCCTTTTCTGTGTTACAAAAAATCGGAGCTCAAACGGGCGATTTTGAACAAGGCACCTTATTGACGTCAGATCGAAAAAAGAAATGCAAATGCAGTTCCACCCCCGTCTGTCTGTACTCACCGTCTCTGTAAATCACGCCCAGAGAGTTTGGACTGCGAATGCGCCAGGCAATGCGAAATGCGTTTTTTTATTTGCCTGGAGGCACATCCGAGTGTTTCTAGGCTCGGAAGTCCTTTATCTGAGCCTCTGGACCTTTGAACAGCAGTGGTTTAATTTTATTTTATGTGGAAATGTGTTTATTTTTCAATTGAACGCTTCAAATCTCTCCCCCCGTGCAAAAACAAGGAAATGGATCAGCTGAGGCTCAGAGCGAGAGCGGAGAGTTTGGCCACGCCCCCACCCTCTACTATTGGCCAGCTCTTTTCTCCTCATTTGCATTCAAGCAACAACGCCCATGATAGAGTGAGAAAAATTACTCTTTCTCAGCTTATCTCTGTTTCTCATGCACTGAGTGTTGATTTTGAAGAAGGATTCATTTACAGTATTAGGGAACCATTAAGGAGCCATATAAAAGCATCAAGAAGTACCATGTCATGGGATCTTTAATAATCCGGAGCTCCGGAGAAAAGGACATATCCCGAACTTATCCCGTGTCCCGAGACGAGAGTTCCTTCTTACGTAGCATTAACGTAGCAAGTTAAGGATTCTTCTTCTCTTGGAAATGCCGCGTAAACATTCACGCAGCTCGCTCACAGCTGATCGGCGAACAGGCCGATCAGCTGTGAGCGAGCCGCCTCACAGCTGATCGCTCAACTTGAGTACTGGTGTGTGAGTGACTTTTTTTCGCTGAAAACGCGCTGTATCTGCATTAACTTATCGATTTTCTGGGCACAGAAGCGCTGTGAACAGTGGCTACAGTTTTTAATTGCTTAAAAAAATTTCAGCGTGAGAAATACCATGTGTGGCGTGTGAGCGTGTGAACACGTCGAATTGCGTGTGTCACACTCTCAAAGCGTGAGACTTGAGCGTGTCACATTCACATGTGCAGTCTATCAGATTGGTCGTTCCGTGCGTCTGTCAGTTGAGGTTAGATTTTATTTTATGCGCTGCACGCACGCACCTAGAGGGAGCTCTGGTTAGCATTAGCGTATCTTAACTCCACTGCACTGTTATTACTTTTATAGCTTGTATGGGCAGGGCACAAATGATACAGAAAAAAACATAGATCTAATTCATTTACAGTGCGCTGCATAAGGTTTTCTTGTGCGCTGAGAATGTGCGAGCAGTGCGCAATTGCGCAGGCGCGCAGCTTAGAGGGAACACTGCTCTGGCACAATCTGCTCTGAGCGCTCTTGTTCTCTGTCGCTCTCCGTGCGTATTTATTCAGTTTCACAACCCTAGTTACAACCCGCTGCCTTGCCCTAAAGGGGTGGGGAGAAACGTGGCAGGACAGTGATAAAACATAAACAAAAAACACTTGTAAGATAATTCCAGATATGGCATCTATCAGCTGTGACAATGTCACTGTGACTTAGATAGTGAATGCAGGAGCCAAGCTGTCTGCTCACTTCTGCCCTCAGATATCTGACATTTCTGCAACTCAAAACCATATTATTACAAGTCACGTACACATTTAAAACTTTGTTTGTAAAGAATAAAGAATCACAAAAGTTGATATATACAATTATTCCATCATTTCCCTCCTGTTTATTAATTTTTGTTATATCCCGTGTAACCTCTTCTTTGCAGATTTTCAGTTACCCGTTCATTGTTATTGTACACTGAGAGGGTGTCTAATTTCTTAGACTGTTTCCTGGAATAAGTCAGTCAATTCATTCTGTAAATCTGTTTCTTCGTCAATGGGTGTCACTAGAGTGCCATTATAGCCTGTCAGCAAATGCATCATCACTTCCTTGTCTTGTGGTAAGAGTGAGATGGCAGATGTAATTAATCTATTAATGAATTCTCTTAAACATGGAATACAACAACACCCACATAAGGTCAAAATTGCTGCAAATACTGCTACTGATAGAAGGACTGACGTTACCAGGGCTTTGTATTTTCCAAATACATCCAGCCAGCCGTCCCACATGGAAGTATCTACCACAGATTGGTCCTTCATTCGCTTATTCATAGCCCTCAGACCATCCAAGGCCTTAGTGAGTTTACCTTCGGGAGCGGTGTTATTCTGAATAAACGTACAACACACATCCCCAAAGATTGCACAAACTCCTCCTTTCTCGGCTAGTAACATGTCGAGCGCTATGCGATTCTGGAAGGCCATGAGTGAGGTAGCTTTAAGTTGGTCGTGTACAGCAGATAGTGCAGTTTCGGTGTAGTTACCAAGTTTCTGGACGTTATAGTGGATGTAGTTGATTCTGTCTACATTTTTGTTAGGCGTAATTGGAAATATTGCAGCAATAATAGGCAAATTCTCAAATCCTGCCGCTACCTGGTTTGCTAATTTATATTCGTCAGGCGCCCCTAGGGACGCCCACAGCGTCAATGTAGGTGGGGTCATTCTCTTCTAACCACGGGGTGTGGCTAGTTTGCTTCCTTCTATTTAAATGTCCTGGAAGCACAAGTTGGTAATGTGCACTTATCTCTTCTGCAGTCATTGGCTGAACTATCACTGGCATAATCAGTGTAACTAAAGCACAACGAGCTGAAGTATTAGACTGTATTTTGTCATAGATCATAGGTCTTCACCGCACCACCACCACACGTCTGATCTGGATATTACTTTCATGTTGTCACCTCCACTAATGTTAGTTTCACAAAATTCCTGCTGGATTTTCCCTAAGACGTTTTTTGTTCCATTGAAATTTATATCTTTACAGGTTGGGTGACTGGAAAAGTTTTATCTAAGTCAGAACAGTTTGGTGGATTGGTGTTAGTCATTATAGGTATTATACATGTCTCGTTAATGGGTGCAGGGACTACTGACAGAACTGGTCTAGATCCCATCCATCCATCCATCCATTTTCTTCTGCTTATCCGGGGCCGGGTCGCGGGGGCAACAATCTAAGCAGGGACGCCTAGACCTCCTTCACCCCGGACACTTCCTCCAGCTCCTCCAGGGGGACCCCAAGGCGTTCCCAGGCCAGCCGGGACACATCCGAAACAGATGCCCGAGCCACCTCAGCTGGCTCCTCTCGACGTGGAGAAGCAGCAGCTCTACTCCGAGCTCCTCCCGTGTGACTGAGCTCCTCACCCTATCTCTAAGGGTGCGCCCAGCCACTCTACGGAGGAAACTCATTTCAGCCGCTTGTATCCGCGATCTCGTCCTTTCGGTCATTACCCAAAGCTCATGACCATAGGTGAGAGTAGGAAAGTAGATTGGCCGGTAAATTCACCACAACGGTCCGGTACAACGACCGCATCACTGCCGACGCTGCACCGATCCGCCTGTCAATCTCACACTCCATCCTCCCCTCACTCGTGAACAAGACCCCGAGATACTTGAACTCCTCCACTTGAGGCAAGGACTCCCCACCCAGAGGGGGCAAGCCACCTTTTTCCGGTCGAGAACCATGGCCTTGGATTTGGAGGAGCTGATCCTCATCCCAGCCGCTTCGCACTCGGCTGCAAACCGCCTCAGTGCACATTGGAGGTCCCGGTTCGATGAAGCCATCAGGACAACATCATCTGCAAACAGCAGAGATGAGATCCTGTGGTTCCCAAACCGGATCCCCTCCAGCCCCTGACTGCGCCTAGAAATTCTGTCCATAAATATAATGAACAGAACCGGTGACAAAGGGCAGCCCTGGCGGAGTCCAACATGCACCGGAAACAGGTCCGACTTACTACCGGCAATGCGAACACAGCTCCTGCTCCGGTCATACAGGGACCGAACAGCCCTTAGCAAAGGGCCCCGAACCCCGTACTCCCAGAGCACTCTCCACAGGACCCCACGAGGGACACGGTCGAATGCCTTCTCCAGATCCACAAAGCTCATGTGGACTGGTTGGGCAAACTCCCATGCACCCTCAAGCACCCGATGGAGAGTATAGAGCTGATCCAGTGTTCCCCGGCCGGGACGAAAACCACACTGCTCCTCCTGAATCCGAGGTTCGACTATCGGTCGAATTCTCCTCTCCAGCACCCTGGAATAGACCTTACCGGGAAGGCTGAGGAGTGTGATTCCCCGATAGTTGGAACACACCCTCCGGTTCCCCTTCTTAAACAGAGGGACCACCATCCCGGTCTGCCAATCCAGAGGTACTGTCCCCGACCGCCACGCGATGTTGCAGAGACGTGTCAGCCAAGACAGCCCTACAACATCCAGCGACTTGAGATACTCAGGACGGATCTCATCCACCCCCGGGGCCTTGCCACCGAGGAGCTTTCCAACCACCTCAGTGACTTCGGCCAGGGTGATGGACGAGTCCGCCTCCAAGTCTCCAGCCTCTGCTTCCTCCTCGGAAGGCGTGACGGCGTGATTGAGGAGATCCTCAAAGTATTCCTTCCACCGTCCGATAACATCCCCAGTCGAGGTCAACAGCTCCCCACCTCCACCGTAAACAGTGTTGGTGAAGCACTGTTTCCCCCTTCTGAGGCGCCAAACGGTTTGCCAGAATTTCTTTGAGTCCGTCCGATAGTCCTCCTCCATGGCCTCTCCGAACTCCTCCCAAACCCAAGTTGTGCTCGAACATGGTGTTCGTTATGGACAAACTGTGGCTAGCACAGAAGTCCAATAACAGAACACCGCTCGGGTTCAGATCAGGGAGGCCGTTCCTCCCAATCACCCCTCTCCAGGTGTCACTGTCGTTGCCCACGTGGGCGTTGAAGTCCCCCAGGAGAACAACGGAGTCCCCGGTCGGTGTACTGTTCAGTACCCCTCCCAGGGACTCCAAGAAGGCCGGGTACTCTGCACTGCTGTTCGGCCCATAGGCCGACACAACAGTGAGAGACCTGTCCCCCGACCCGAAGGCACCGGGGTGAACTCCAACACTCGGCGGCTGAGCTGTGGGGCAATGAGCAGGCCCACACCAGCCTGCCGCCGTTCCCCGTGGGCAACGCCAGAGAAATGGAGGGTCCAGCCCCCCTAAAGGAGTTGGGTTCCAGAGCCCAAGCTGTGCGTGGAGGTGAGGCCGACTATATCTAGTCGGTAACGCTCAACCTCCCGCACAAGCTCAGGCTCCTTCCCCCCCATCGAGGTGACATTCCATGTCCCCAGAGCTAGTCTCCATGTCCGGAGATCCGGCCGTCGAGGCCCCCGCCTTCAACTGCCGCCCAGATCTCTCTGCACCCGGCCCTTATGGATCCTCCTGCGGGTGGTGGGTCCACAGGAGGACGGCCCCATGTCGCTTCTTCGGGCTTCGCCCGGCCGGGCCCCGTGGGGAAAGGCCCGGCCACCAGACGCTCGCTGGCGCGCACCCACCCCAGGTCTGGCTCCAGGGTGGGGCCCCGGTGACGCCAGTCCGGGCGACATATCTGGCCTTGCTATTGAACTCATCATAAGGGCTTCTGAACCGCTCTTAGTCTGACCCCTCCCCCAGGACCTGTTTGCCTTGGGTGACCCTACCAGGGGCATAAAGCCCCCGACAACATAGCTCCCGGGATCATTCAGGCACTCAAACCCCTCCACCACGTTAAGATGGCGGCTCAAGGAGGGGGTCTAGATCCCAAACATACTAAACAGTCTGATAGTGATGAATTAGCTGCTTGTTCCGCCATTAACAACCAGTTGTTGTTGAGTCCTGATATTCCTGTAGCTACTAGAAACCAGTCGTCTGTTTTTAGCGCTTTGTTTTTTATCCTAATCTTTGTCCTAGTGAAAGTTCGTGGTCCTATCACTAGACTTTCCTTCTGCTGAGGCAGTTCTGTCGAGTCAGCCTGTGTTATGTTAGAACATATAAAAAACTTTATGCATGGGTCTACTCCTGATTTATGAATACATAACGATAAGGTATAACATGGTACTTTCACACCATGACCTCCTGATTCTATTCCTTCTTCTAATGGTTCTGCTGTTGTTTTAAAGAGCATTACTAAAGTTAATTTGCCATTCAATTTGATCACTTCCATCTTAAGTCTTCTAGCCCATTTTTTTAGACTCCTGTTCCCACCCATAACTATCTTTAGCCTACGTTTTATCTGTGGTGGCAAACACGTCTCCCCATCCAGTATAAAATGTAGTCATATACCATGTATACCCTTCCCATTCATCACCTTTATATCCCTCTATCAAAAGGGTATTCATTGGTATGTGAATCATACTTATGAATCTCAATGTATTAAAACAAACATATGGTACAGGAGCATATCCGTTTTCCTTTTTATTGCATGGATTTTTTGGTATCAGGGGTGGAACTTGGGCTGGGATAGGAAATCTCGGAATCTGTCTTTTTTGTCTTCGTAGGATTGCTGGGGGAGTGGTCGCGATACTTGTCTCATTTCTTTGGATGATGGGTGCCTCCCATAGATACCATACTAGTAGGAATGTCATTACAAAGAATGTAAACAATATCCAACACATTATAGCTGTCTTTAGCCATTTTGGTATTCTATTCCTGTGATTTATCGGCATCTTTGTAGTTTATAACCCTTTTGCAATGACTTTGATGAATCCAAGTTGCTCTCTCAGCTATTTTTAGTGCTGTTGGGGTTGTTAACAATACTTAATAAGGACCTTCCCACTTAGGTGAATACCAGTGTTTTTTTTTTAATGCTTTTCACCAAGATCCAGTCCCCTGGTTCCACTAACTCTTCTTCCTGTTGAGAACAGGGTTGTTCTACGTCAGTATTTTTGTTTATTTGCTTTTCAAACATTTTTCTCATGTGTGAAGCTAGGTCCATATCTTCCCCATCTTCCCATATTTGTTTAAATTGTGGTATTTTATATGGTCTACCAAACAATATCTCAAATGGAGTTAGCCCTTGTATAGCTGTAGTATTTAATTCTAACTTGACTAAATCTAAACATTTAGTCCATGTTCTTTTAGTTTCTACTAAACAATATTTCATACCTTCACTTTGATTTAGTTGAATAAAATACATATGTATTTCTTGAAATGGGTATTGTGGTTCTGGAGATTTACCTCTAGTTCAGGGCTCTCAAGTCTCACGCTTTGAGAGTGTGACACACGCAATTCGACGTGTTCACACGCTCACACGCCACACATGGTATTTCTCACACTGAAAATTTTTAAGCAATTCAAAACTGTAGCCACTGTTCACAGCGCTTCTGTGCCCAGAAAATCGGTAAGTTAATGCAGGCACAGCGCGATTTCAGCGAAAAAAAGTCACTCGCACACCAGTACTGGAGTTGAGCGATCAGCTGTGAGGCGAACAGGCCGATCAGCTGTGTGCGAGCCGCGTGAATGTTTACGCGGCAGAGAAGAAGAAGAATCCTTAACTTGCTACGTTAATGCTACGTAAGAAGGAACTCTCGCCTCGGGACACGGGATAAGTTCGGGATATGTCCTTTTCTCCGGAGCTCCGGATTATTAAAGACCGTGACACGTGCATACATGGATACGAGCAGGGCTCTCAAGTCTCACGCTTTGAGAGTGTGACACACACAATTTGACGTGTTCACACGCTCACACGCCACACATGGCATTTCTCACGCTGATTTCTTTTTTTTCTTTTTTCTTTTTTTTTTTGTGCCCAGAAAATCGGTCTGTGTGGCTCAGTTTATGCAGGCTCCGCCCCCTGCTCCGGGCGCACGGTCCGAGCGGAGGCCGGAGCAGACGCGCCGTCCCCCGGGCACGTCCTGAGCCTCAGTCCCGGTGCCACGTCTCCTCTGAGATGCACCGACTCCGGTCCCGGTGTCTGTGCGTAACGTGTCCCCCCCGACGGCTTACGCGCAGAATACGCGCGGCCCAGATCCGAACTGCCCATGGTGAGCCGCGGTGAGCCGCGGGCCCGGTGCATTAACCAGACTCTTACATGAATCCGTTAAAAATGTCCCGCTCCCCCCCGCCCCGCTCCCTCCTCCCCGCCCCTCTCAGCGCACACTGACAAAGTGCGGTGATGTCATATCAGATTATTTCTGCATCTATTTCGGCACTAAACCAGAACTAAACCAGGACTAAACCAGGTCTAAACCAGGACTAGACCAGGACTAAACCAGAACTAAACCAGGACCAAACCAGGACTAAACAAGAACTAAACCAGGACTAAACCAGGACTAAACCAGGACTAAACCAGGTCTAAACCAGGTCTAAACCAGGACTAAACCAGGACTAGACCAGGACTAAACCAGGACTAAACCAGAAATAAACCAGGACTAAACCAGAACTAAACCAGGACTAAACCAGGACTAAACCAGAACTAAACCAGGACTAAACCAGGTCTAAACCAGGTCTAAACCAGAACTAAACCAGGACTAGACCAGGACTAGACAGGACTAAACCAGGACTAAACCAGGACTAAACCAAGACTAAACCAGGTCTAAACCAGGTCTAAACCAGGACTAGACCAGGACTAGACCACAACTAAACCAGGACTAAACCAGAAATAAACCAAGACTAAACCAGGTCTAAACCAGAACTAAACCAGGACTAGACCAGGACTAAACCAGGACCTAGCCAGGACTAAACCAGAACTAAACCAGGACTAAACCAGAACTAAACGAGGACTAAACCAAGACTAAACCAGATCTAAACCGGGTCTAAACCAGGATTCAACTGGGACTAAACCAGGACTAAACCAGGACTAAACCAAGACTAAACCAGAACTAAACCAGGACTAAACCAGAACTAAACCAGGACTAAACCAGGACTAAACCAGAACTAAACCAGGACTAAACCAGGTCTAAACCAGGACTAAACCAGGACTAAACCAGAACTAAACCAGGACTAAACCAGGTCTAAACCAGGTCTAAACCAGAACTAAACCAGGACTAGACCAGGACTAGACAGGACTAAACCAGGACTAAACCAGGACTAAACCAAGACTAAACCAGGTCTAAACCAGGTCTAAACCAGGACTAGACCAGGACTAGACCACAACTAAACCAGGACTAAACCAGAACTAAACCAAGACTAAACCAGGTCTAAACCAGAACTAAACCAGGACTAGACCAGGACTAAACCAGGACCTAGCCAGGACTAAACCAGAACTAAACCAGGACTAAACCAGAACTAAACGAGGACTAAACCAAGACTAAACCAGATCTAAACCGGGTCTAAACCAGGATTCAACTGGGACTAAACCAGGACTAAACCAGGACTAAACCAAGACTAAACCAGAACTAAACCAGGACTAAACCAGAACTAAACCAGGACTAAACCAGGACTAAACCAGAACTAAACCAGGACTAAACCAGGTCTAAACCAGGACTAAACCAGGTCTAAACCAGGACTAAACCAGGACTAGACCAGGTCTAAACCAGAACTAAACCAGGACTAAACCAGGTCTAAACCAGAACTAAACCAAGACTAAACCAGGTCTAAACCAGAACTAAACCAGAACTAAACCAGGACTAGACCAGGACTAGACCAGGACTAAACCAGAACTAAACCAGGACTAAACCAGAACTAAACCAGATCTAAACCGGGTCTAAACCAGGACTAAACCGGGACTAAACCAGGACTAAACCAAAACTAAACCAGGTCTAAACCAAGACTAAGCCAGGACTAAACCAGGTCTAAACCAGGACTAAGCCAAGACTAAACCAGATCTAAACCGGGTATAAACCAGCACTAAACCAGGACTAAACCAGGTCTAAACTAGGACTAAACCAGGTCTAAACCAGGACTAAGCCAAGACTAAACCAAATCTAAACTGGGTCTAAACCAGGACTAAACCGGGTCTAAACCAGGACTAAACCAGGACTTAACCAAAACTAAACCAGGTCTAAACCAAGACTAAGCCAGGACTAAACTAGGTCTAAACCAGGACTAAGCCAAGACTAAACCAGATCTAAACGGGGTCTAAACCAAAACTAAACCAGGTCTAAACCAAGACTAAGCCAGGACTAAACCAGGTCTAAACCAGGACTAAGCCAAGACTAAACCAGATCTAAACCGGGTATAAACCAGCACTAAACTAGGACTAAACCAGGTCTAAACTAGGACTAAACCAGGTCTAAACCAGGACTAAGCCAAGACTAAACCAGATCTAAACCGGGACTAAACCAGGACTAAACCGGGAATAAACCAGGACTAAACCAGGACTTAACCAAAACTAAACCAGGTCTAAACCAAGACTAAGCCAGGACTAAACTAGGTCTAAACCAGGACTAAGCCAAGACTAAACCAGATCTAAACCGGGTCTAAACCAAAACTAAACCAGGTCTAAACCAAGACTAAGCCAGGACTAAACCAGGTCTAAACCAGGACTAAGCCAAGACTAAACCAGATCTAAACCGGGTCTAAACCAGGACTAAACCGGGACTAAACCAGGACTAAACCAGGACTAAACCAGGACTTAACCAAAACTAAACCAGGTCTAAACCAAGACTAAGCCAGGACTAAACTAGGTCTAAACCAGGACTAAGCCAAGACTAAACCAGATCTAAACCGGGTCTAAACCAGCACTAAACCAGGACTAAACCAGGTCTAAACTAGGACTAAACCAGGTCTAAACCAGGACTAAGCCAAGACTAAACCAGATCTAAACCGGGTCTAAACCAGGACTAAACCGGGACTAAACCAGGACTAAACCAGGACTTAACCAAAACTAAACCAGGTCTAAACCAAGACTAAGCCAGGACTAAACTAGGTCTAAACCAGGACTAAGCCAAGACTAAACCAGGTCTAAACCGGGTCTAAACCAGCACTAAACCAGGTCTAAACTAGGACTAAACCAGGTCTAAACCAGGACTAAGCCAAGACTAAACCAGATCTAAACCGGGTCTAAACCAGGACTAAACCGGGACTAAACCAAAACAAAATCAGGTCTAAACCAAGACTAAGCCAAGACTAAAACAGGTCTAAACCAGGACTAAACCAGGACTAAACCAAGACTGTGTGATAACATATTATCCTGTGCATTATTGAATGATAATATGGACTTTTAGTTATAAAAGCATTTCCATATTAACAAAGTACCTTCTAATTCTGCCCTGCCCTTCCACCATCCCCCCTGGTTTCATTTTATAACTCGACTACTGCTCGCCCCCCCCCCCCCCCCCGCAAAAAAATGTCAATGTCAATATATATATATATATTTTTTTCATTTTCAACAAACTCAAGCCATAGAGACTGACACCACTATTTTTTATCATCAATATTATTATTATTCATATTTCTTCATCTGATCACTTTCCCTCACAATGTGGAAGTTGGGAGACCAAGGAATACTTCATGTGCCACAAAACCATGTTAAGTGCAAACAAAGCCAAAAGATGCGCTTACTAAGCAGAGTAATGTACATTAAATTTTCAGGTAGGCACAGAAATGTAAAACCATAATAACACAGTCAGATGCGCTTTTTAAGGTGTACCTAATGGTGTTAAGACCGATTTTACATAGGCTATATTGTGTAATTTCATTTGAATCATGGAAAAAAAATGAACTAAATAAAAAGTTGTTGCTCCTGGTTCACATTTCTTCCCCTCACTAGAGAATCCATATTTGCATCATAAATAAGTTACTTTTTTACATACACACACACACATACAAAGAGAGCTTAGAAGTTGCTTGGCACATTCTCATGCTTTGACCAGCCTAATACAATCAAATTTACTATACAGGAGACAAAGTTAAACGGCTTGTATTGCGCACCATTTTAAATTCAGGAGCCAGAACGCTTCTTGGTCTGCATATGTATCCTGTGAGTCCAGCTATACATACTTCAACACACAAATAGATCAATAAGTTGATAGATCTGTTATATTCTTATTATGCTGGTACCAAGTATTCACAGTGACCCTTGAATGACTTTGTACACGGTTTTGGCATCCCTTTGTTGAAGTCAGTTGGATTCACAAAAAGCTGCCGGGACTTTTGAGTCTCTTTTTGTTAGCACTGAGAATAAAATAAGAATGATGTTTTTATGTGTTATTGTTATTGTGAATGATATGGTGTGTAAATAGTACATGGATGTGTGTGATTGTTTGATTTGGGTTAATGTTAGTGGGTGTATATTATGTTTTGCTGTGTTACTGCATAATGAGATGTGTGTCAAAGTTAAATGTGTGATGCTGTGTGTGTGTATGTGTGTGTTTTAAGAGAAAATCTTTGATTGCTTTTATTGATATAGACCGTTGTTTTTTATCCATGTAACCAGGGACAGCGGATGGAAATTAGCTTTGTAGCTATACTCTGGTGCAGAACATCTTTGTCTTTGTATATAATGTCTCTGTACATTGTCCCTTCAAATAAAGACTAAACTAAAAAAAACACCTCTAAGTTGGACACAGAAAATGTGAGGTAAGGTGGTATAAAGGTAAAACAAGCCACCTTGCTGTATTAAGCAGTTACCCGGACAATCCTAAATATAAATTCAACAAAAAATGGCCAGTCCAGCATTTACAAAAAGTGCAGAAATTACATTAAACACACACAACAACACACATTTTGGGGTGGTAAGAGATTTGCCCTCAGTGCTACCACACATCACTAGAGACACTCGCCAAACATTAAGTTAAATAAATAATATGAATTTCACTATCTAGTCCCAGGTGTTGCATTTAGACACCTAAAGCTATGTGCCAGCTGAGGGAAAAGCTGCCTAGTGGCATGTCTGTGGTTCAGGCCAGCAGATCTCTACAGTATGGCTGCTACAATAGTGAGGTTTAAACAGCTACAGGCGATACTGCTGTTATCATCTGTGTCTATTTACCAAATTGCTGGATAAAAACATGCATTCAGTTACATCCCTTATTTTCTGGATTTGTACATTTCTCCCTAAAAGTCCAGTTAAATACAGAACACTTTGACACACAGGGCAGAGATCTGTACCAGAGCTCACTCTGAGCCCAGTCAGTAGCATCACTACATCCTCACTAGAGGTAAGATCTTAAAGGGATATGCCACCCCCAGGTCAAATTTGGGCATCTCCCCACAGTCCAGAGACTAAAATAAGTGGTGGAAAGCGTTTTCCTGCTCACCCAGCCATTGTCCGAGTCTGTCGCCACTGACCGCCGCGGTATCTGGTGCTCCTCCGCCTTAGACTGGAGTCTAACGTCGCCAGAGAAAGATTTCGGCCAAAAGGAATTAATTTGCTCGATGCGTTTCCCAATTACTTTGTGTGTAGTGCGCATTCATATCGAGTGCAAATAAATGTGCAAATCAACACGGAGAGCTTGCCTTGGTCATTTTGGGTGGGAACTATTTTCCAGTGCGTAAGAATACAGCCGTATCACGCACCACGTTGTGCAACAGGGGAACTCCCTTCCCGGTGCGTAACTGGGATTCCCCTGGCATCGTGCTGCGTGATACGGCTGTATTCTTACGCACTGGAAAATAGTTCCCACCCAAAATGACCAAGGCAAGTTCTCCGTGTTGATTTGCACATTTATTTGCACTCGATATGAATGCGCACTACACACAAAGTAATTGGGAAACGCATCAAGCAAATTAATTCCTTTTGGCCGAAATCTTTCTCTGGCTACGTTAGACTCCAGTCTAAGGCGGAGGAGCACCAGATACTGCTGCGGTCAGTGGCGACAGACTCGGACAATGGCTGGGTGAGCAGGAAAACGCTTTCCACCACTTATTTTAGTCTCTGGACTGTGGGGAGATGCCCAAATTTGACCTGGGGGTGGCATATCCCTTTAAGCCCGAGCCCGACCCGACCCGAATTAAAATGTCAATCATTGCTTCAGGTCAGGTCAGGCTCGGGCTTCTCTCTCGCTGACTTTTTAAAAATAAATATATGTTTATAAAAATGTATACTAAAACGATGTGTGGATACTAAACGAAGGAATACTTGTTTTAAAATAAATAATTTGGATAAAACAGAGAAGGTGCTGTAATGTAATTGCTATTTAACTACTAAACAGGAGCCGCAGAGCCAGAGCTCTGCGCACGTGAACGCCGCCCTCTTAATAATCTTCCCCTCCGCTCCGCTCTCTCTCTGCTTCTCTCTCTTAAAGTGCCGCGCCGCGCTAGATTCTTAAGGACGTACTGCTGCTGTGGTTTATGGCCCAATTTTCAACCCGTCAAAATGACGGACGGCCTTAAATTTTTCCCGTCAACTCTTTAAAAAATCCGTCAATGATGGAAAATTGTCGGTAAATGTACCCTCTGCAGCAACAAATATAAAAGATGTAAATGTTTATACAGTCTTGTTTAACTTAGATTTCGTTACAAAAGACAGGCTTTAATTTGTTATCATAAATCACCCCTCCTCCTCCCTCCTCCTCCTCACAAATAAAATATGAAATTTCGGGTTTGCTTCGGGCTCGGGCCTGCAAATCAAGTTAATTGGTCGGGCTCGGGCCGGGTCGGGCTTTAATACCCGCGGGCCGGGTCGGGTCGGGCTGGATTTTTTAGGCCCGATCTTACCTCTAATCCTCACACACGGATCCCCATTATTTTAAATTCAAGTCCCACCGCAGAACATACTGACACTGCACTCTTCACATATATTTTCTTAGATATACTGTATATACTGTCTATATACACTTTTGGTCATTTCAAAAGACACCACCACACATGCTGTACAGTGTCTTAATTACCACATTTTCTGTAAGTGCTAATGAGCCCAGCTTGGTCAAGTATTTGAAGCAGTTACAGTATGAGATGCACATTCACTCGTACACACACTTACTAAGAGAAGCAGTCAGACAGAGCATACTGCAGCGCACAGCTGCACAGTGTTCAGTCCATTAAGGTCACAATGTCTCATTGTCTTTATAACAGATTTGCATACTTCCCACCAACAGGCAGGTCCGGGTTCAGGCTATTAAAAGAACAAAGGGTTTGTATGTGTCCAAACATTAGTGTCACTGTGGAGACGGCTGTTGTTTTGCATGTTTCTGCATGTTGCTAACAGCAGCTAACAAGGCTTGTTGTGTGTGTGTGTGTGTGTGTGGGGGGGGGGTGGGGGGGCTTGAATTGCGTGAGAAATGCCGTGTGAGCGTGTTGAGAGCCCTGTTAGTCTAAAGAGCAGAACTTAACTACAAAGCAACTAATGAGAGTTATATAAATGAAGTTATTACCTGATGGTTCTCAGTTTGTTTTATCATCGCGCTGAGAGGGGCGGGGAGGAGGGACCGGGACGGGGGGGAGCGGGACATTTTTAACGGATTCATGTAAGAGTCTGGTTAATGCACCGGGCCCGCGTCTCACCGCGTCTCGGGCAGTTCGGCTCTGGGCCGCACGTATTCCGCGTGTAAGCCGTCGGGGGGGACACGTTACGCACAGACGGAGACACCGGGAGTCGGTGAGTCTCAGAGGAGACGTGGCACCGGGACTGAGGCTCAGGACGTGCGCCCGGAGCAGGGGGAGTTTTTTTTCCGCTGAAAACGCACGGAGCCTGCATAAACTAAGCCACACAGACTGATTTTCTGGGCACAAAAAAAAAAAAAAAAAAAAAAAAGAAATCAGCGTGAGAAATACCATGTGTGGCGTGTGAGCGTCGAATTGCGTGTGTCACACTCTCAATGCGTGAGACTTGAGAGCCCTGCTAAACCAGGACTAAACCAGGACTAAACCAGAACTAAACCAGGACTAAACCAAGACTAAACCAGGACTAAACCAAGACTAAACCAGAACTAAACCAGGACTAAACCAGGACTAAACCAGAACTAAACCAGGACTAAACCAGGACTAAACCAAGACTAAACCAGAACAAAACCAGAACTAAACCAGGACTAAACCAAGACTAAACCAGGACTAAACCAGGACTAAACCAGGACTAAACCAGAACTAAACCAGGACTAAACCAAGACTAAACCAAGACTAAACCAGGACTAAACCAGGACTAAACCAGGACTAAACCAAAACTAAACCAGGACTAAACCAGAACTAAACCAGGACTAAACCAAGACTAAACCAAGACTAAACCAGGACTAAACCAGAACTAAACCAGGACTAAACCAAGACTAAACCAGGACTAAACCAAGACTAAACCAGGACTAAACCAAGACTAAACCAGGACTAAACCAGGACTAAACCAGGACTAAACCAGAACTAAACCAGGACTAAACCAAGACTAAACCAAGACTAAACCAGGACTAAACCAGAACTAAACCAGGACTAAACCAGGACTAAACCAAGACTAAACCAGGACTAAACCAGGACTAAACCAGAACTAAACCAAGACTAAACCAAGACTAAACCAGGACTAAACCAGGACTAAACCAGAACTAAACCAAAACTAAACCAGGACTAAACCAAGACTAAACCAGGACTAAACCAGGACTAAACCAGGACTAAACCAGGACTAAACCAGAACTAAACCAGGACTAAACCAGGATTAAACCAGGGCTAAACCAGGACTAAACCAGGACTAAACCAGGACTAAACCAAGACTAAAGCAGGACTAAACCAGGACTAAACCTAGACTGAACCAGGACTAAACCAGGACTAAACCAGGACTAAACCAAGACTAAACCAAGCCTAAACCAGAACTAAACCAGGACTAAACCAAGACTAAACCAAGACTAAACCAGGACTAAACCAAGACTAAACCAGAACTAAACCAGGACTAAACCAGAAATAAACCAGGACTAAACCAAGACTAAACCAGGACTAAACCAGAACTAAACCAGAACTAAACCAAGACTAAACCAGAACTAAACCAGGACTAAACCAGAACTAAACCAAGACTAAACCAGGACTAAACCAGAACTAAACCAAGACTAAACCAGGTCTAAACCAGGACTAAACCAGAACTAAACCAGGACTAGACCAGGACTAAACCAGGACCTAGCCAGGACTAAACCAGAACTAAACCAGGACTAAACCAGAACTAAACCAGGACTAAACCAAGATTAAACCAGGTCTAAACCGGGTCTAAACCAGGATTCAACTGGGACTAAACCAGGACTAAACCAGAACTAAACCAGGACTAAACCAAGACTAAACCAGGTCTAAACCAGGATTAAACCAGAACCAAACCAGGACTAGACCAGGACTAAACCAGGACCTAGCCAGGACTAAACCAGAACTAAACCAGGACTAAACCAGAACTAAACCAGGACTAAACCAGGTCTAAACCGGGTCTAAACCAGGATTCAACTGGGACTAAACCAGGACTAAACCAAGACTAAACCAGGTCTAAACCAGGACTAAACTGGGACTAACCCGGCACTAAACCAGGACTAAACCAGGTCTAAACCAGGACTAAACCAGGTCTAAACCAGGACTAAGCCAAGACTAAACCAAATCTAAACCGGGTCTAAACCAGGACTAAACCGGGACTAAACCAGGACTTAACCAAAAACTAAACCAGGTCTAAACCAAGACTAAGCCAGGACTAAACCAGGTCAAAAACCAAGACTAAGCCAGGACTAAAACAGGTCTAAAACAGGACTAAACCAGGACTAAACCAAGACTGTGTGTGATAACATATTATCCTGTGCATTATTGAATGATAATATGGACTTTTAGTTATAAAAGCATTTCCATAATAACAAAGTACCTTCTAATTCTGCCCTGCCCTTCCACCATCCCCCCTGGTTTCATTTTATAACTCGACTACTGAGCTTAGCCCCCTAAACGCAAAGTGGGTCATGGTGAGCATACCACTTGAGCCAACCACACGAAATTTGGTATAGCCTTGTATATGATGAAGAGAAACATTTTTATGCAAATAAACTGCCCGTATGTCATAGCGCCACCATGTGGTAGACAAGGGAACTGTAAAAAAAAAAATGCACTGAAGCTGCTACTGTGCTTTAGATTGACATGACATCTTGTGCGGCTGAAAATACTTTGTATTGCTGGCATTGAGCATGTCCCCCCCCCCCCTCCACCCCCCCACAGCCCCATAGGCCACAGGTGCGAGGGCCCGACAACGCCGCTTGCGGCTTTAATTCTTTTTGTTCTTTTACCCTCTGTTATATATCATATATCATATATTATATTTGATGAGTGAGCGACTGTACCCAAAACAGTTTCCCTTGTGGATCAATCAAGTTTGTCTAAGTCTAAGAATACACTTTAGGTGAACAAGAAACCTTTTAATCATGTAAATGTTTCCACACTACTGACTCCACTGGTGGCATCCACATTGGTCAGACTTTTTTTGATAAACAACAAATTCCATACACATCATAATTGAATAGGCCGATTTAAGAGCATCGTTACTTCCGCTCAGCCATCTTGCCTTGCCTCGTGCTGCCTTAGTATGAGTTTTATCTGATCATTTATCTGATCATTATCATTATCTGATCATTATCAAAAAATAAAAGTGTAACCTAAAGATACTACTGTAAATGTTTTGATGGTTTAGATCAGAGGTCTTCAACAGGGAGGTACTGCAGGGGGCGGTCGCGAAATCTTTTGATTTCACTTTAAAATAATATACAGTGGTACCTCACCTTACGAAATTAATTCGTTCCAGAAGTGGTTTCGTAACGTGAAAAATTCGTAAGTTGAGTAGCTATTTCAATGGAAAAAGCCTGATTCGTTCCAATGCCCCGATCCAAGTTTTTTTTTTATAGTATAACTTTTTTTTATAGTGTAACATTGTCTTCTGCGTCCTGATTGGTTTCTCAGACTGGATTTAAACTTTTCTCACATTTGTCTCTCGTTTAAACACTCAAACTTTCATAGATTTTCAACAAAATTATTAATAGTGAAGTGTGGGGGGAAGGGGGAGGGGGGAGAAAACTGCGCTCTGACACGTGTGATAGCGCAGCATGACCCGGCGCGGAGCTGCCAGCAGGTCTAGACCTGGACTAAACCAGGACTAAACCTGGACTAAACCAGGACTAAACCAGGACTAAACCAGGTGGATTAAAGCACCGCGCGCGGTCTATTTCCTGGTTTCGTTTCGAGTCACAGCTGAGGCGAGCAGCGAGGAGGACCGCACGCAGTCTGAGCGCATGAACGAGACCCGTGCAAGAGCCGCGGTGGTCATGACACTAAGCTCAATTTAATATAAAACACAATTCTATGCCGTATATATAGTAGGGGGTCCCTGGCCCAGTTCGCCATCTGTTTGGGTGTCCCTGGCCTGAAAAACGTTGAAGACCCCTGGTTTAGATAGTTACACAGTTTTTCCAGGTAGTTCCCAATATTTGTATTTTTAATTTAGGTTTTTAGGTTTTCTATTTATCTAAACTGTAATAATCTGTCCCTCTTTGTGTCTAGTCAAGCCAAGCTGTTGAGAGAGAAGAGAGAGTAGACTACTTTTCCCTTTGTCCAGACTACTTTGTCCAGTTGACAAATTTAATTTATCCTTTTACCATTAATATGAGCGTTGTTAAATCCTGCTAAATTGTGAACTAGCGCCATCTCCTGGCGCCCGCTGTACCTGCACTACCTGTACCCGCGCAAACTGTAACAGATATTTAAATATTATAATATTATAATATATTATATATTAAATATTATAATACCCTAATTATTATTATGTGTGCTTACTGTAATGGAGAACTCGAGACGAGATGAGACAGCACACATGGTGAATGTCCACTACAAGTCAATTCACAACAACTGTTTACATAAACAGCAAGATGGCGGCGCATGAGGATGCAGCGGCCCCTCTCTCCACTGATAGCGTAGTGTTTTCGCCGCCTTTGTCTAGTCTGTCTTGTTCGTCTTTAGTGTTTTTTAACAAGTACAGTAGGCAGCTCTTGCTGGACATCGGCAGAACTGCCCAGCACAACTCCCTGGACACTGCACTAGAGGAGAAGCTGGTGCGTTTCGGACTACTCCGCCGGCCTGCTGCTAATGCTGCTAATGCTGCTACACCAGACTCGCATGCTGCCCCCCGCCTGGAGAGAAGACGTCGCAAGCGGTGGGCGCGGAAGCAGAAGCGAGGCAAGCGCGGTGGTATCAGAGCTAGGCTAACGGCTAGCCCGCACCGGCCGGCTATTCCATCCATTCTCCTCGCCAACATGCACTCTCTGGACAATAAAATGGACTATATCAGACTGCGGGCTGCCCAGAGCGACGTGAGGGAGTGCTGTGTTTTTGTTTTTACGGAAACATGGCTCCATGACAACATCCCAGACTCAGCGGTGCGCTTGGACGAGCTAACAAGCTACCGCTCGGATCGAGCTAGCGGTGTCCCCGGAGTTAAATCCCGCGGAGGGGGTTTAATAATCTTTCTTCGGGACGCTTATTGTCGGGACGCTGTGGTGGTATGTAGATACTGTTCATGAGTTTATGATTCTGAAGTGCCGGCCTTTTTATCTCCCGAGGGAAATAACAGCGGTCATGCTGGTCACTGTTTACAACCCCCCCCTCCCCCCACACCGAACAACGCTGATAGAAGGGAGGCACTGTATGAGCTGTATAACTCCATTAGTGAGCAACAGACTGCTCACCCGAATGGATTTTTTATCCTTGCCAGGGATTTCAACCATGCAGACCTCAGAACTGTCATACCACAAATGCATCAGCATGTTGATTTCCCAACCAGAGGAAACAACATTTTGGACATGGTTTACACTACACACAAGGGAGCATACAAGGCTTACCCCCTCCCCCACATAGGCCTCTCTGACCACATCTCTGTTATGCTCAGACCGGCATACAGACCCCAGGTGAGGGTCTCCAGGCCGGCTCTGAAGCAGATCCAGGTGTGGCCAGAGGGGGCCTCGTCTGCACTACAGCACTGCCTTGGTACAACAGACTGGGCAGTGTTCAAACAGGCCGCCACATACAACAATCACACTGACATTGAGGAGTACGCAGGAAATGACACCCGGCCCCAAAAAACTCCACCACCTCCCCACGACCAGCCCCTGTGTGTGTCTGCAGCCAGCGTGAAGAGGACACTCTCCAGGATCAACACCCGCAAGGCTGCAGGCCCGGACAACATTCCTGGTCGTGTGTTGAAAGACTGTGCAGAGGAGCTCAAGGATGTCTTCACAGACATCTTTATTGCTTCTCTGAGCCAGGCTGTCGTTCCCTCCTGCTTTAAAACCACCACCATCGTTCCCGTGCCAAAGAAGACCACTCCAGCCACTTTTAATGACTATCGCCCTGTTGCACTGACCCCCATCATCATGAAGTGCTTTGAACGGCTAGTCATGGCACACATTAAATCCATCCTCCCCCCCACCCTGGACCCATTCCAGTTTGCATACCGGGCCAACCGCTCGACCGAGGATGCAATCTGCTCTGCTCTTCACCCAGCCCTCACCCACCTGGACAATAAGGACTCATATGTGAGAATGCTGTTCATAGATTTCAGTTCAGCATTCAACACCATAATCCCACAGCAGCTCATTATCAAACTGGACCACCTGGGGCTTCAGACCTCACTCTGTAATTGGCTGCTGGACTTCCTCAGTGAGAGGCCACAGGCAGTGCGGGTCGGCAGAAACACCTCAAGCTGCATTAGACTGAGCACAGGAGCCCCCAGGGCTGTGTGCTCAGTCCGATGCTCTTCACTCTGCTGACCCACGACTGCTCACCAGCGTTCAGCACCAATCACATAGTGAAGTTTCGGACAATACGACTGTGGTGGGTCTCATCTCTAATAATGATGAGACAAACTACAGGAGTGAGGTGAGCCTTCTGACCCAGTGGTGCAGCAATAACAATCTCCTTCTGAATGCTGAAAAGACCAAGGAGATTGTTATTGAATTCCGGAGAGGCCCCACCCAGCACCCCCCACTGTCCATCAACGATGCTGCTGTAGAGAGGGTGAACAGCACCAAATTCCTGGGGGTGCACATCAGTGAGGACCTCTCCTGGACAGTGAATACTACATCATTGGCAAAGAGGGCTCAGAAGCGCCTCTATTTCCTCCGCAAACTGAGGAGAGCTGGAGCCCCCCCACCCATCATGACCACCTTCTACCGAGGCACCACTGAGAGCGTTCTGACCAGCTGCATCACTGTGTGGTACGGGAGCTGCACTGAACAGAACAGGAAAGCCCTGCAGCGCATAGTGAATGCAGCTGGGAGGATCGCTGGTGTCTCTCTCCCCTCCCTCCTAGACACTTTTAACACCCGGCTCACCCGCAGAGCGTCCAGCATTGTGGGTGACCCGAGCCACCCCTCACACAGCCTCTTCAGCCTCCTGCCCTCGGGGAGAAGGTACTGGAGTCTCTGGGCCCACTCCACCAGACAGCTTCATCCACCAGACTGTCAAACAGCTTCATCCACCAGGCTGTCAAACAGCTTCATCCACCAGGCTGTCAGGAGGCTGAACTCTCACCTGAACTCTCACCTTACCCGTCTCCCACCCCCCACCCCCCATATTGGCATAACCTGTATTCCATAAAAAGACATATCACTCTAGACACTTTAAAAAACTGCTGCTAAGGACGACTGTTGCACTGTTGCACATTTACATTTACTATTGGAATTTTACTCCTGTTGTACTGTTGTTTACTCCTGTTATTGCACTAGAATTACTACTGTTGCACATTTATTTTATCTTAACTTCAATGCACATTCTATTGCACATGACCATCTCACTGCTGTATCTTCCATTGCACATTTTGATGCACACTGCACACTTTGGACATCTGTATATAGGTATTTATTTATTATGTTGCACTGTTTTAAGATTTTAGATCTTAGACTTTAGTTTAACCTTAGATCTCTGTCTTAGATAGTTTTTGTTGTGTTTTGTCTTCATATTGTATTTTGTACACTGTCTTTTTGCACTACTTGGCCAGAGAGAAACGACATTTCGATTCACTGTATGTTGAACACATATGGCAGAATTGACAATAAAGCTGACTTTGATCTTTGATCTTTGATCTTTGTTTTCAATATTATTCTGCGCAAGGTCGAACAGTGTTCCTGTTTGAAAGAACTCAGTCAGGTGTGTGTGTTAAACACGTGTGAATAAAATAAAACACAACTCCAGCTCTGTCTGTGCTAAAGAAACTACATTATGACAAAGATCATAAAATAGTGTCATATGACATATTACGTTTAAATAGCAAAGTCCACTGTAGAGTTCGGACCTATCCTCCACCTGTCTGTTGTGAAGCTCCGCCCCTCCCTGACAGCTGGAGTAGGCACACAGCTCCAGGCCCCGGCCCTTCTGCAGACTGTGTGAGACGCAGAGCAGAAACCACATCCAGAGAGGAGTCATGTGGTGCAGCAGAAGTCAGTTTTTTGTCGGTTTCGCTGTGGCTTTTTGTCTGATGGGGTAAGTTAATAAACTTAAAGGTCCTATATTACACAAAATGGATTCTTGGGAGCTTTAAGACATGTTAGAATATTGTTACCTGTTACATACCTGGAATTTGGTTTCATTCACACATGTTTGAGTAACCCTTTATTTTTAGTCTGTCAACATCTCCAAAGCTCAAAATGCTCTGTTCCACCTTGTGATGTCATGAACTGGTAGTTTTCTAGTTAACAGCTACACCCTAAAAAATGTTGGGTTATTTTGGTAATTTGGCTCCTCTGCCCCACCCTCCGCCTGCTCCAAGAGAAACGTCTTTTATTTTATGTTTTTATTTTATGACTGTTTTATGACTACGGCTTAAGTTAATTTTTAACTATATTTCCGCCTGTTTTTTTTTTTTTTTTTTGAGAGTTGCGATAGTCTACCCTGGCGTCTCTCTGCGTAGCCAAGCTTGGCCAGCAGCCACCAAGATGAAATTGATTTGGCCAAAAGAAATAGGGGCCTAATGTGTATAAAATCAAATTTCATTGTCATGTAGGTAGTCAAATGTGTGTTTTGTTGCCTGGTTTACACTTGACCATATCACAGGTGAGATATGGTCTGGAAGCCACCTTCGAAATATCTCGTACCGGAGGTGTGCTTTACGATCACCAACGGCCGTTTATTGGGCATTACGAATGTCTATCACTTGGAGTATACGTAGCCCATAGCCAATCATGTCAGTTGTCAGTTCAAGCTACAAGCTTCCGTTTGTCACGTAGTACGCGTCACTGTCTTGCCACCCCTCTCTGATTGGCTCCCAGAATCGGGAGAGCTCGCTTGCCATAGTTGCCAGGCTGTCTTTCAGATCAGAACAAACGAAAGCAGCCTGGGATTTCCCAGGTTATGTGTCATTGAGCTGGTACAGGGCGTATGGCGTTCTCTGCAGATAATCTACTGTACATGACTAAATGAATGCAGCCTCCATTTTAGATATTTTCCCGAAGGCTGGCCAATGTTTTTTTTTTTTTTTTTTAATGCATGACTGTTTCACACGGCTATCAGTGTTCATCATTTTCCCACATATCATATGTGGCCGAAGTATTCTCTGATCAACTGTTTTGCACTGACCCAAGCATCTTATCAATCCAAGATGGCCGCGCGCACGTCTCAGCCTTAACTACGCGCTGACTTGTCTACTTTTAATGCGGTTTATAGTGTTTAACAGCTGTCATCCACTCTTTTACTATTCAGCATCCAACATAGATGGTATTTTTAAATCGATTTTGTGATAAAGGAGCTTTCATTACAACTTCTACCAGTCATAAACACCACTTGTGTACCGGCTTCTTACCTTCAGGCGGGCTGGAAGAGCTGTGCTAGTGTGGCGACTAGTGTTTGGACTATCTTTTTGTACCGTTTCGCCCCGGGATTGCGGTTTGCGTCGGTATCTTTGTGGGTCCCCGCTGTCGGCTGCGCCATCCATGTAGACCGGCCTGTCCCCGCGGCTCTGTGGATCTCCGCTGTCGGCTGCGCCATCCAGGTAGACCGGTCTGTCCCCGCGGCTCTGTGGATCTCCGCTGTCGGCTGCGCCATCCAGGTAGACCGGTCTGTCCCCGCGGCTCTGTGGATCTCCGCTGTTGGCTGCACTATCCTGGGAGACCGGTCTGTCCCCAGCGGCTCTGTGGATCTCCGCTGTCGGCTACACTATCCTGGGAGACCGGCCTGTCCCCGCGGCTCTGTGGATCTCCGCTGTTGGCTGCACCATTCCAGGTAGACCGGCCTATCCCCGCGGCTCTGTGGATCTTCACTGTTGGCTGCACCATCTGTCCCCGCGGCTCTCTGGCCGCTCCGGCTCTGTGGCTCGCTGCCGCCGGGCGCACGTTAGCCTAGCCTGGTCGTTGCTATCGTTAGCTGCTGGCTAGCGGCTCGCTAGTCAATAAGCTGGCGCCATTGTAGTTTCAAAATTCATCAAATTTGCCACATTTCACTCGATTTTACACATGATCTGCACCCTGATACGGTAAAATGACTTTTCTTCGTGCAGTGTTTGTTCTGGTTTCGCTTTTGTCCACTTCTGAGGTCAAGGGCAGCGGTCAACGTGTGCACCATGAGGTGCCCCGCCCTCCTCAAGGTCCTTCAGGGACATGCTCATTCTTTGGCCGTTTCCCAATTCAGCGACGGCACGCTTGTGAGTGTGCCGTCGGTCTGTCGTCGAGACGGCGCACACTCGCTCTGTCCTTAGTGCACTACGTTTCTCACATGGCCGCCTGAGAAATTGAACAGGTCCCGCCTCAGCTCAATGAGCCGGGTGGTCTGCTCCTTGTTCCCTAAAGACAAAAATATTATACTATTGCGACTAGTAATACTTGGAATTGGGACATGGCCAATGTTCCCCCTAATTTTTAATGTGTCTGAGCAAACACACTAACTCCACACCCGAAATGAACCCCCCGCGCGGCTCGCACTTTGCAGATATAAAAAAAATGCCCCCGCGGCTGAATAAAAAGCTCTTTCATCCCTGATTTACAGGGCGCTGCACAAGTTTTCTTGTGCGCTGAGAATGTGCGAACAGTGCGCAGCTTAGAGTAAACGCTGGACATGGCGACACTGTAGAATATCCAGCATTACAACAGCAAAGGAAATATAGAAGTGTAAGGGGAAAAGCATGTGAACGGTAATACAGGTGCCGTGATCTATGCCGTTACGGCTACAGTCACACATGTTTAGCGTAGTTTATGAAGAGTTTCATGTAGCATAGTTGTAGGTGAGGTGAACCAGTACGTATATTTTATAGTGACGTCGCAACTCTCACTTGTGGATGTCGCTGGCGAGTCGGTCTTTGTAGTCCCGCGCTGTGCATGCTGGGGCTTTTAAGTGTGCGGAGCGTGCATGTTTGCACACTTGGTCCACGCCCCGATTTCCATGGAAACGACGGCGCCGTTCAGAGCTCATCTTGACGGTGCAGGGGGAAAAAAACGAATGGAACGGCCCTTGTTGCGCCGGATATGACGCATATCCCGTTCCAAGGACGCTAACAAGCGTGCCGTCGGTGAATTGGGAAACGGCCTTTGACTGGCCGACAAAGTTGTTGCTGTTCAGTCAGGTGCCAGTCAAAAAACGCTATTATCTGTTACACTTAATGTCTTTTTATGTTCTTGAAAAGTGCTTCATGTGGAATGGCACCTCTTCTAGTAAAACCATTAAATCAAACAATGAGGAAATTGTGACTAAACTAATCACCAGGAAGAAATGTATTATTTTACTATTACTCTTGCTCTCAGGCAATGTAGAACCAAATCCAGGCCCCCAGATAAATCATATTGAGACTCCTGAAGAATTTAGAACCAGATCAGGTCTTGGTATTATACATATAAATGTTCGTAGTCTGTTGCCCAAATTAGATGAAATCAAAATTTGGATCAAATCCACAGATACTGACATTCTTGTGCTTTCTGAAACATGGCTGAATAAATCTGTCTCAAACAAGGACATCTTTATATCAGGATATAATATCTTTCGTTGTGACAGACTCAAAAAAGGTGGAGGTGTAGCCATCTATATAAAAAATAAATTTAATGCCACTGTCCTTTCCTCCCTGTCCGTTCAGAAGCAATTTGAATTTCTTGCTCTGAAACTTGAATTCTCAAAAGGTCAGTGTCTCACAGTTGTGGGCTGTTACAGACCCCCATCAGCTTGCAGTGAGGCCCTTGCATCACTGTTTAATCAGGTGATGGCTTTAAATTGTAATGAACTTATACTGATAGGCGACATGAATCTTGATTGGTTGACGACAAAATCTGAGAGTTTAAAATCTGTCTGTGATTCTTTAAACATGGTTCAGCTAATAGATAGCCCTACCAGGCCTAATATAAAGCATCCCTCTAGATCGACCCTCATTGATTTAATTATGACAAACACCCCACACAAATTCACCCACATAGGCATTTTTGCTAACGATATAAGTGATCATTGTGCCATTGCCACTATCAGAAATGTTAAATTACCGAAAACAAAACCTCGTATCATTGTAAAACGAGATCTTAAACACTTTAATGATCAAGCATTTATCCATGATCTATCAAATTTCGAGTGGAGTAGAGTGTCCCTGTTTGACAATGTTGATCTAGCATGGCAGTACTTTTATGAAGAATTAATAAGACTTATCAACAAACATGCTCCCTTGCGAACTTACAGAGTTAAAGCGCGAAAAAATCCTTGGTTTTCCCTTGATATTGACAATCTCCTTAAAGATAGGGATGCCGCTTGGGCTAGGGCAAGGAAAAGTAAGTCTGAAGTTGATTGGCTCAGATTCAGACAATTGAGAAATAAATGCACTTCGTCAATTAAAAGAGCAAAATCAGATTTCTATCTTTCAGAAACAACAAATAACTTAAATGACCCCAAAAAGTTTTGGAAAACTGTGAAGTCAATTTCTGACCCAACACAAGATAGTGATCTTCCAAATTTCTTAATCAAAGATGGAAAAAACATAACAGATAAATCTACCATGCTGATTTAGCATGGTAGATTTATCTGTTATGTTTTTTCAATGAACCCTTTATATCAGCAGGTTCACTTTTCGATTCTTTATATCCTGATCCTTCAAGCCGTGTTTCAAATTTTGATTCTTCAAATAACTACCCTTTCGAACACAGATTTTATTTTAAAAATGTGTCTGTGTCCGATGTTCTTAACGAACTTAAAAATCTGGACATCAAGAAAACAGCTGGGCCAGATAAGTTGGACTCTTTATTTTTAAAGTTGGCTGCTGATTTTATTGCTGAGCCTTTGTCGCATATTTTTAATCTAAGTTTGACTTCCAGCAAAATTCCGAATGTCTGGAAATCTGCTTTTGTGCTTCCTCTTTTAAAAGGAGGTGACCCTTCAGAAGTCAACAATTACAGGCCAATCTCTAAATTATGTATTGTGGCAAAAGTCTTTGAAAAGCTGGTCAGTGACCAACTGAAGGTGTTTTTAGAATCACACAACATTTTAACTGATTTTCAATCTGGTTTTAGAAAACAGCACAGCACTGTCACAGCCTCTTTAAAAGTTTTTAATGATTTTATCCTTGCACTTGATCGCAAGCATTATTGTGCTGCTTTGTTCATTGATTTGTCCAAGGCCTTTGATACTGTGGATCACTCTCTCCTTGTTAACTCCTTGAACAGTATAGGCATGTCAAACCAAGCTGCTGATTGGTTTGCTGACTACCTGTCAAATAGAAAACAGAGTGTGCACATGTCTGGATCTTTTTCAACTTCCCTTAAAGTCACAAAAGGAGTGCCACAGGGCTCAGTGATGGGACCCATTTTATTTTCTATTTATATCAATAATTTATGTTTTAATTTGTCAAATGCCACTTACCACTTTTATGCCGATGACACAGTAATTTATTGCTGCTCCACCTCATTAGTACAGGCCTTCGAGTATTTACAATCTGCTTTTGATATTGTTCAGACACGTCTGCAGTCCCTGAAATTAGTTTTAAATGCTGAGAAAACTAAAGTTATGGTGTTTTCTCATAAGTGTCTTTTTCCTGAGGACATGCCTGAAATAAAAACTGTCCAAGGAAGATCAATAGAACTTGTCAGCAGTTACAAATACCTTGGTTTTCTGCTTGACTCTGAGCTCTCGTTCAAGCTACATATTGCCAATCTGGTGCGCAAACTAAAAGTGAAACTAGGTTTTTATTATCGTAATAAATCTTGTTTCTCACTCAGAGCTCGTAAACATCTTGTTTCAGCAAGTTTTGTTCCTCTGCTGGATTATGGTGATGTCTTGTACATGACTGCGTCCTCTAAATGTCTTCAGTCCTTAAACACGGTGTACCATTGTGCTTTGAGGTTTGTGACTGGTTGTAGTCGCCTTACTCATCACTGTGAACTGTACGCCAAAGCAGAGTGGCCTTCTCTGAGCACACGAAGGTACACTCATTGGTTGCTATTGGTTTACAAGGCACTCGTCGGCTTGGCACCCTCGTATCTTTGTACACTGCTTCAAAGAACTACCAATGCTTATGCCTTGCGATCTAGTGACATTTTTCAACTGCAAGTTCCTCGTGTTAGGACTGAGTTAGGAAAGCAGGCTTTTAGCTTTTCCGCTCCATCGGCCTGGAACACTCTTCAAACTGAACTGAAAATGACTGAACTTGTCTCATTTAAAACATTTCGCTCCTTTTTATATAATCGGCAAAAAAAAAACATAAATCAGTGTCTGTGTTTTTAAATGTACTGTCATTTTAACTAACGCATTTTATCGCTTGTGTTTACAATTGTTTGCACCTTTTTAATATCATTTGCACTCAATTTTACTGTTTACAACTATTGCACTTTACATTTGATATTTTACTGTTATTTTACTCTGGACGTGTGCTGCTGACCTCTTGGCCAGGTCACCCTTGTAAACGAGGTCTTGATCTCAATGGGTTTTTTACCTGGTTAAATAAAGGTTAAATAAAATAAAATAAAATGATATATTTATTTTATTTTAATTTATTCTTTTATTTAATAGGGACAGTGCATACTGATGAACATCTACATTGCAGTGTAAGCCATGATTATAGCAAAGATGCTCATTTCCATCTGTAGTCCCTTGACAGGTGACACCACAGTAAAGCAATAACAAGTAACAATAGCAACATACACTAAAAGTGTCCACAGGTCTGTTTTTCCTTTAGCCACTGTTTCAAGTGTGATTTGAAAGTGTCCAGTGTTGGAACCTCTCTTATTGATAATGGAAGAGAGTTCCAGAACTTAGCGCCTCTGACTGAGAGATACTTTGTCTGAATGTAGTGCGTCTGTGTGGGACCTCACAGTTCCCCTGGGGTCTGTGTGGAACCTCACAGTTCCCCTGGGGTCTGTGTGGGACCTCACAGTTCCCCTGGGGTCTGTGTGGAACCTCACAGTTCCCCTGGGGTCTGTGTGGGACCTCACAGTTCCCCTGGGGTCTGTGTGGGACCTCACAGTTCCCCTGGGCCATGGCCCCCTGACTTTGTTTTAATAAAATCCTGTAACGCTGGAGGAGCTTTGTATATAAAACATACATATTTGAAATGAACAAAATTATTAAAATTAAGCATGTTGTACTTGTCTAAAATAGTGCAGTGATGAACTGAGAATGGTTTCTGGTCCAGTATATTTACAGCTTTTTAAAAAGTGATTCAACTGGTTTGAGTGTTGTGACCATGTGGTTCTGCAGTACTCTATATGAGACAGAGTCATGGAGTGTAAAAACATTCATGCCGCATATAGAGTCATAAAGGATCTTGCAAGTCTAAAATTCAGTTAAAATTAACAGTTTTTGTGAGGTGCTTAATGTGTTAAAGGGATATGCCACCCCCAGGGCAAATTTGGGCATCTCCCCACAGTCCAGAGACTAAAATAAGTGGTGGAAAGCGTTTTCCTGCTCACCCAGCCATTGTCCGAGTCTGTCGCCCCTGACCGCCGCGGTATCTGCAGCTCCTCCGCCTTAGACTGGGGGAGATGCCCAAATTTGCCCTGGGGGTGGCATATCCCTTTAAATGTCTTAAATGTCAATGTCGGGTCCAACATCAGTCCCAGGTATTTAAACTCTTTGACGAGGCTGAGTTCCACCCCGTCCAGAAAGACATTGGCCCACTGCAAAGTAAATTTGTTATTTCTAAAAGCTGCCTTGTGTTCAGCAATTCTTAATTTAAGATTACGTTTAATCTGGCCAACATACATCAGGCCACAAGGGCATATAAGCACATAAATGACATGAGTAGTGGAACAATTGATGAAGTCCTTAATGCTATAAGTCTTTCCAGAATGTGGATGGTTGAAAGTTTTTGTGTTTATTGTGTTATCACAATGTGCACATCTGCCACATCTGTGATTGCCCTGGACTTGTTGGGAGAGCCAACTGTGTTGAGTGGGTTGCGTGTACATGGAGCTCAACACTATGTCTCTAATGTTTTTTTTTGTTGTGGGAGGATAAGTGATTTAATGTTGGATCACACTCTAGTATACCCCAGTGCTTATTAATGATCTTTTTAACTCGTTTTGAAGCCATCGAATACTGTGATACAAAGGTGACTCTATTGGTGTTGTGACATTGAGCGGGTTGAGGATGTAAAAGTTCTCTTCTCTCCTTTTGGTTGACTTTCTCCATGGCTGTCAATCCGAAACTGACTGTACCCCCTTTGTTTGAACCATTCAGACATTTCCTAATCCTTTAAAGGAAAAGTAACGTTTTTTTTTACAATCTGAGCCTTATTTCGGTAATAAAACAAGTTGTTTTACTCACCCATATCACTTTGGTGTCATATGGAGCATTTCCGGAGATGTTTTAGATTTGCGTTAGGCTAACGCAGTTAGCCTAGCGCGACTTATAGCCATAGCTCGGGGCATTCCCCGAGCATGTAATATGCCCCGTGCGGGCTCCAAATAACACAAACTTTAGCACTTTTCAAATCATAGAAGCTCAATGTCTTAGCCTACGATTTCGTTTGAGTCAAAAGTGGCCTGTAATCCGAGATTTAGCCATAGTTTCGAGTAGATGAGGACGCCAGTGCGCATGTGCGGACTGTGCTCTCAGCTCCCGGGACCCAAACATGGAACGCAAAGCTGTAAACTATGGATAAATCTCGGATTACAGGCCACTTTTGATTCAAACGAAATCGTAGACTAAGACATCGAGCTTCTATGATTTGAAAAGTGCTAAAGTTTGTGTTATTTGGAGCCCGCACGGGGCATATTACATGCTCGGGGAATGGCCCGAGCTATGGCTATAAGTCACGCTAGGCTAACGGCGTTAGCCTAACGCTAATCTAAAACATCTCCGGAAATGCTCCATATGACACCAAAGTGATATGGGTGAGTAAAACAACTTGTTTTATTACCAAAATAAGGCTCAAATTGTAAAAAACGTTACTTTTCCTTTAACACAAAGTCTTCTTCCCTACTACATATTCTTGTGAGTCTAATGAATTGTCCATAGGGAATATTGTCAATAAGATGGTTAGGGTGGAAGCTACTGGCGTGCAGTATTGTGTTTCTGTCGGTTTCTTTTCGAAAAATTTTGGTATCCAATCGTCTCTCACTGTTTAACATGTCCAGAAAATTGATAGCTGTTGGCTGTATTCCATTGTAAAATGCAGGTTGGGGTACGTGTTATTAATATAGTCTTTAAAGCCGTGAGTTCACCTTCATTGCCTGCAAAACCCATTAGGATATCATCAATATATCTACAATAAAAAAAACAACAAAGGGGTTGTTGTTGAAAATGTATCTTTCCTCCCACAGTCTTATCAAACATGAAATAATTACCTTTTAAGATAAAGTTGGTCAATGTCATCAATAATTCAAATGGCAATTCATCTTTTTTTGTTTGTAAATAAAAGTCCATGCCCCCCCCCACGTATGCAGGTAAAGTTTTCACAATGTCCTTTATAAATGCATCCACAAATTGGCTTAACGGTTCAGTCAATGAGTTTTTACTTCCTAATTGTTTATGTATTTTAGGAAGTAATTAAAAAAAACAGGAGTCATTGGGTGTTCCACTTTCAAAAACTCAAACTGTGTCTCTGTTATCCAGTGATTTTCTAGTGCTTCATTCAAGATGTTGGGTCTGGGAAGCTGCTGACAGCCAGCCTCAAGCTCACTTCTAAATGATCATCAGTCATGGTGGAACAGTACTTGGGCTTAATGATCTTTATGTGGGAAAAGGCTGACTCACATAAATAAGTTTTCATACATCTATCTCAATTTTATCTGATAAATGTTCATTTTAATCAAACTGCAAGCAAACTAAACAAGCAAACTGTACTGCACACTTTGTGCCCCGTTTTTGACCCTCACCCACAGTTTGAGGACCCCTTCGTTGATTTTTTTTTTTAAACCTGTTTTTTTCAACTTCCTACCTGGAGTCACATTCTCTTATTTACCAGCCTCTGCAGATTTACCAAAGGCATGTTGTGACAAACGGATGCATTTGTGCACTTTTATTAGGCAAAATTCAACCACATGTTGCAGTTGGCCTGCTCTGTGCTGTAGACCTGCTCTGTGCTGTAGACCTGCTCTGTGCTGTAGGCCTGCTCTGTGCTGTAGGCCTGCTCTGTGCTGTAGGCCTGCTCTGTGCTGTAGACCTGCTCTGTGCTGTAAGCCTGTTCTGTGCTGTAGACCTGCTCTGTGCCAACAACATACATTTAGATTAGTTTTTGCTTTGCACTTAGTCTTACACTTCTAATCAGAGCACATTGAGGAGGGAGCCTGTGTGAGCTATGAGCAGGGAGGAGTGAGAGCGTGAAAAGGCGAGGAGCGGTGCGCTGACGTGAGGCGGACGGACAGGTAGGATGTTTTAAAAAGTTTAACTGGCTCTGTGACACACACTGGTATGTAAACGTACACACGATGTTGCGAACAAGCTGCGTGTTCCAGTCAAGTGCACAGGCTGCAGTGAGAAGCCCCGGGCGGTTTATTGCTAACGGCAGCGGCCATAATGAAATATCATCGCAATCATCTTGAGACCAAGACCGGTGTCGTAGTACTCGACACCGATCGACTGGTAGATCGCAATCGACTGCTGCCAGTGATGTCCTCTGCCGCTCGCACCACCCTGAGCGGTGCAGTTCCTATACCACACTGTGATGCAGCCCGTCAGCAGGCTCTCAATGTTACACCTGTAGAAGTTTGTGAGGATGCTGGTGTTCATACCAAACTTCTTCAAATTCCTCAGGAAGTAGAGTCTTTGTCGGGCTTTCTTAACCACAGTGTCTGTATGTAGTGTCCAGGACAGATCCTCAGTGATGTGTACCCCAAGGAACTTAAAACTGCTGACCTGCTCCACCTCAGCGTTGTTAATGGAGATGGGGGGATGCTGGTCTACATGCTGTCTCCTGAAGTCCACGATCATTTCCTTCGTTTTGCTGACGTTCAGAGAGAGGTTATTTTCCTGACACAAGCTGGTCAGTGATTTCACCTCGTCTCTGTAGGCACGCTCATCATTGTTAGTGATGAGGCCTAAGATGGTGGTGTCGTCGGCAAACTTAAGGATGATATTCGAGCTGTGCCTGGCGGTACAGTCATAGGTGAACAGGGAGTACAGGAGAGGGCTGAGAACGCAGCCCTGGGGTGCACCAGTGCTGAGGACACGTGTGAAGGAGAGGTGGCTGCCGATCCTCACCGCCTGTGGCCTGTTGGTGAGGAAGTCCCATATCCAGCAGCAGATGGACGTCTCCAGGCCCAGGGCGTTGAGCTTAGAGACCAGTTTGGAGGGGATTATGGTATTGAATGCCGAGCTGTAGTCGATGAAGAGCATTCTGACATATGTGTTTCCTCTCTCCAGATGACTGAGAGAGGTGTGGACTGCTAGAGCAATGGTGTCGTCTGTAGACCTGTTTGCTCTATATGCAAACTGCAGGGGGTCCAGGGTGTCGGGGAGGGAGTCACAGATGTGTCTCTTAATGATTCGTTCAAAGCACTTCATGATGACAGATGTGGGCCGATAGTCATTAGGACAGGATGCTGTGGGGGTCTTTGGGATGGGGACTACAGTGGAGGTCTTGAAGATGGTGCGCACGATAGACTGGCTCAGAGACAGGTTGAAGATATTAGTGAACACACCAGCAGGTTGGTCACCACAAGCTCTCAGCACCCGTCCGGGGATGCCGTCAGGTCCTGGTGCTTTGCGGGGGTTCACTTTCTTGAACGCCCGTTTCACTGTCGCAGTGTCTATACAGAGTACAGCGTCCTCACTGTCCACATGAGGTCTGGTGACAGGCGTGGTGTTATTTGCATCAAACCGGGCATAGAAGGTGTTGAGTTCGTCTGGAAGTGATGCGCTGGACATTTCCACTGGCCCACTCCTCCCCTTGTAGTCAGATACAGCGTAGCCCATGCCACACATGTCTCGGGTCGTGGCTCTGCTGGACAGACTCCACTCTCTCCCTGTCGTCCCTCTGGGAAGTCCTGATGGTCTTTCTGAGGTTGTACTTGGCTGCTTTGTAGGCTTCGGGGTCTCTTGAGTTGAAGGCGGAGGTGCGAGCTTTCAGTTTAGCACGCACCTCCGGTCCAGCCCAGGGTTTCTGATTAGGGTAAGTGCAGATGGAAATTTTGGGCACCGTGTCCTCAATGCACTTCCCTATGTAGCCTACGACAGAGTCTGTGTACACATTAATGTCACCATCCGCTGCGTCTGCAAACATCTGCCAGTCTGTTGTTTCAAAGCAGTCCTGTAGCACCTCATCAGACATCCTGCTCCATTTGTGTATTTGTCTGGGAACTGCTTTTTCCAGTTTAAGCCTTTGTTTTTACAGGGGCAACAGCAAGATAGCGCTATGGTCAGATTTATCAAACACTGGGCGGTTGGGGGTTTGTAACTGTCTTTAAATGGAGTGTAGCAATAGTCTAATGTCTGCCCTCCCCCGGTGGGAAGCATATGTGCTGGTAGTATTTTGGTAGGGCCGTTTTTATATTAGCTCTATTGAAATCCACCAAAACAATGAAAACTGCATCAGGGTGTGAGTTTTCAAGTCCGTTTATAATCCCATACAGTTGTTCTAGGCTTCTATTTTTGCAGCTTGTGGTGGAATATAGACTACAGTGAGGATTACCCCACTAAATTCTCTAGGCAGATAGAAGGGTCTAACTTTGATGGTTAGCAGCTCTAGGGCTGGAGTGCAGTGGGTTGTTAAAATGCGTGCATCTGTTCTGCATCTGCCCACAAAGAGTTAACCACAAAGCAAACACCTCCTCCGCAAGACTTGCCTGAATCCTCCGTTCTGTCCTGCCTGTAGATGGTGAAATTGTCCGGCGAGACGGCGCTGTCGGGAATGGTCGGGTCCAGCCATGTTTCCGTAAAGGCAAAAACACAACAGTTCCTCGTATCCCGTTCGAAATAAATCCGTGTGCGCAAGTCATCCAGTTTCTTCCTCAGAAACTGAACAATTGCAAGCAGGATAGAGGGAAGAGTAGGTTTGTTGTGTCTCTGTCGGGTTCTCCACAGCATGCCAGCCCGCTTCCCTCGGCGCGTTCTCCTCTTGCGGTGCCAGAGTAAACAAAGAGGCAAGATGTCCACCGCCGATGCCTCTAAAACTGGCTTAAAGTCTGCCCTTACTGACAGACGTAGCTCCAAATGTGTGCTACGGTCGTACACATAGTGTGGAAGCGCAGTGCAAGTGCAGAAAGTGAAAAAAGTGATTGAAAATAAAATAAAAATAAGATAAAAGGAGCGAGTTGGCACAGAGCGACTGATCAGTGCGGCCATTTTGCGGCGCAGCCTGACGATGTTTATTCCGCCAATATTCGGATAATGCGATGGCGTGCCATTTCAGGCGTATTTCCTTTTTCTCTAAATATGACATCTTGGTCTTTTTGTTCTCCAAACTTACTGTCGGGGTTTCTTGTAGTGGATAATCAAAGAGTGATTGTTGAGAAATTATCCTCTCTGCATCTGAGTCTTTGAAGGAGAAGCAAGTTGCTTGATTTAAGTGCTTGGTTTGTGTATCCATGCCGATAGATGCGAGTCGCACAGACCTGCATGAAGTGGGGACCTGACAGAAACCAGAGTTCTGGCAAATTGTCTGTTCGCCTGGGTTCTAAAATGTATCGATTATGTTAAATTCCCCTTTTTGTAATCAAGTCTCCTGGAAAATGTGATTGAACCGGACTCTTTTGTTTTGACTGCACCTTCTGCACAAACACGTCCAAGGCCGCCAGCTGCCGCTTATCTCAGACTCTACAAAAACATTGGCACACACTCTTGGACTCACACTCACATGTATTAAGTAATGCTGCCCTGTCTATTTTTAGGATGTCTGCTCCTTTTTCAGTTTTCAATCAATTTCATTGATTTCTGATCTTTTCCCTTGCCCCACACCCTTCCCTCTTGTCACCAAAGAAAAAGACACCGTATGTTATCTATCCAACTGTTTTTTGTCATTACATGTTGTGTATAATTGTCATTGTTTGTATTGCATCTTTTCTGCTCTGCATCTCCCAGTCGGCGGCGCGCGCAAGCGCAGCGGCCCCTCCCCTAGCCACTCTATCACTGTCCTGCCTGGTTAGTGGGGAAACTAAATTTCGAATTCATTCTATGTACATGTACATATGATTGTTTTTGACAATATAGCAACTATGACCTATGACCTAGACGATAGATGAAGCGTAAATTAGATGCATATTTGAGTGATATGAGCACATGGAAAATAAATAATTATCAGCAATTTATTTTTAATACAAAATAACTAAATTAACAGAATAAAAATAAATATCTGTCCTGCTTAACTTAAAACTGTATAAGATGCGTGAAGAGTCCCTCAGTCGTCCAGGTAGAATTCATGATAAAAGAAGAAATTCAATTTGTCAACTGCACAAAGTTTGTTTGGTCGAAAACGTTTCGCCGCTCATCCGAGAGGCTTCGTCAGCTCTGGTTCTAGTGCTGGTTAGACCCTGTTTATATCTAGCTGTAGCAGTCGAGCTCAGCCTACACTGCAATAGGTCTGAAAGTTTCCCCACTAATCTGTCTCTTTGTTTTTCAAATTACTCTGGCGACAAGTTTGGCTTAACGGTTCAAGCCTAACGACCCTCTCCACCCCTCTGCCCTGGATTGTCTGCCCTAATGTTTCTTTGTCTGTTTTTGACTTGGTTTAAGAATCGAATTATAAATGGGAGACAAGTTATGTCTAACTCCCCCATTTCTGTTTAACGACGGATTCTCTTTTTTGACAAAAATAGCCTCTTTAACTCCCCTCTCAAACCAGTTATTTTCCCTGGCTAAGATCTGAACCTCACTGTCCTCAAAAGAATGGCCCGTGGCTTCTAGGTGAAGATGTACGGCAGATGACGGTCCACTCTGGCACGCCCGTCTGTGTTGGTACATCCTCTTGTGAAGTGGCTGTTTGGTTTCCCCAATATAGCGCTCACTGCAGTCTTCACTACACTGAATGGAGTAGACCACATTGCTTTGTTTGTGGCTCGGTGTTTTGTCCTTTGGGGGGACCAGTTTTTGTCTTAAAGTGTTTGTGGGTTTGAAATAAACTGGAATTTCATATTGTCTGAAAATCCTCTGTAGTTTTTCTGAAACGCCGGCCAGGTACGGAATTGCTACCCCTTTCCTCCTGGGTTCGGATTCTCTGTTGTCTTGTGTCTTGCCCTTGTCTCTCTTGATTTTGTTGACAGCCCATTTGGGATAACCACAAACAGAGAGGGCTTCCTGCACATGTTGTTCTTCTTTCTCCTTACCCTCTGTGCTTGTGGGAACCACTTGGGCCCTGTGTTGTAATGTCCGAATAACACCCAGTTTGTGCTGCAGTGGGTGGTGTGAATCAAAAAGCAGGTATTGGTCTGTGTGTGTGGGCTTCCTGAAGACTTCTACTTGGAGTCGCCGGTCTCCTCCTATCGTTACTGCACAATCTAAGAAAGCCAATGTGTTATCATTGGCATCTTCATGGGTGAATTTGATGTAATAGATTACATCTGTGGCCTGTGTTTGGCGGTTAGTTCTGGTTTTTCTCAGGTGGTTCCTAGTCCTGAATTAGACCAGGACTTCCTCAATGTTCAGCATTTTTTTACAGGGCGGGACTAACCAAAGAACTGTTCCCAACTCTAAGCCTAACCCTTTCCTCATGCAACATATGCAATAATGTAGCAAAGAAAAAAGTGAGATAAGACTACTACATTATTTAAATCTTCTGAAATGGTTTCCACTACACAGCTGTGCAGTGTTAGGATCAGGAAATGACAAAAGTGCAAAGCAGTGATCAAAGCAAAGGGTAAATGCTCGTTTTAAAAATCTAAAACAAGTTTGAGCTATTCTGAGTGTATTTTTTCTTTGCTATATTGCACAAGTGTCATTCATATTCATCATTTCGATGCCTTCATTGAGAATTTACAGTGTAAAAATTCCTGGGGAAAAAAACAAAAAACATTTGTGGACTTGAGATTAAGACCTTGTTTAGTCCCTGTTTATGTTTTGGTTTAGTCTGAGTTTGGTCTAGATCTTCAAGTCATTTTAGTGTTTGACACTTCATTCAAATATACATGTACAGTATTTGATTATATTACTTTAGAGATGTCAAAAGTATCAAAAAAAGATATTTTTTGTAGGTGTCCTATTGACAGGACAGACATTTTTTCCTGAATGTCTTTACAATGATCTTGAGCTGTATCAGAACAAGTATAACAGCACACACACTAGTCTGTGTGCTGGAGCACTGTGGAACCTACAGCACCACTGAGGGAGTACACAAATACAAGGCCACATGGGAATAGAATACAAAAGAGTACAACCATTTAATGTTATAATCACATTCTATAGTCTAAAAAAAGATCATTGTGGTATGAAGTATTGAGTATTGAGTCTATTCTTTAGTATTGAAATCTCTGTTATATTTACATTTAGTCATTTAATATTTGATTATTTAACCATTTTCCTCAAAACGTACAAAAAGTACAGTTAAATAAATGTATTGTTGAGGCAGTGACTTTGATCCGAAGAGCACTGCTAAAGTGTATCTGACTAACACTCCAGCACATTTGAGCTTTTTGTGAACAGCTCATATAAAAGCATGTTTCTCTTCTGTCTCTGTGTGTACTGCACTGAACAACTTGAAAAACATGCATCTTTACTATGTTATCGGTCTGTGACCTCTGCGATCTGAGTGTACCAATCAACGGAGCCCGGATTGGTAAAAATGCACTACGAACGGTCCGATGACCCGTATTTACGGCCGCGAATCAGTTTCCTAGCGCCTGTGACCATGAGCGCTCGCTCTCATAGACAGTAGAAGCGGCCCTGCCACTGTGTGTGTGCGTGTGTTTGAACTCTCACAAGACTACAGTGTTGACCTTTGACCTGTGACGTCGCCTGATAGTTGAAGCGCAGCACGGGATACTTTCTTTGACTTTGCTATGGAACCGACTAACCATGTCAGACAACACGGATGCAATTTACAATTCCTCTCACCTACATACACACACACACCCGAACACACTCTGGTGCGCACGTGCACACACACACACACACACACACACACCCGAACCCACTCTGGTGCGCACGTGCACACACACACACACACACACACACTGAAGCATTGATGATTTTTTTGATGATTTTTGACTGAGGAAATGTAGAAATGTAATAGTTGGAGAGAAAGTATTAGTTATTCAGTGTTAAGGGCTTTCTCTTAAGTTAATTACAGGCATAAAAAAAGACATGTTGGATTTAACATGCTCGTGTTTTCTATAACTGCCTAGTAATATCTATCTTCTTGTCAGTGATATGTTGCACTAGTTTTACAGTTACTGAAACTCATATGAGTGACTGAAGCACTAATCATTCTGATTCACTTGCTTGTTTTATAATGACATTTTTTATTTTTGATATCAAACCTTATTGTTTTGTGTTGCTTGAGGGAAGGAATGTGTTGTATTTTAAGTATGAGCAGAGTTTTGCAAACCGGATTGCCAGTTTTTCAGTAGACCTGGTGTATTGTCTGTTGGACACTAAATAAACAAAAGGATACTATTTTGAAATTTCATTTGTTTCTCTCTTTTTCTTCTCAATAACTTTAAAGCACTTGGGAGTAAAGTTGACAATTTGTACTGAATCGAAATTAACCGGATCAGATCGATTCGTACCGGATCGTTTACTAATTTTATGAATCGTCCCTGAATCGAATCGTAGCCTGTGAATCGAGATTCGAATCGAACCGTTTTGTGAGTGAAAGATTCACACCCCTAATGAGCAGGTTTTAATCTCCACAAACCTTATTTGACCTGTTTGTTTCCATGGAAATGCTGTTACTTTGGCTATAATATTCGTATGGCATAAAACTACAGGCGTTTTGCACCATATGTGGCAGCAAATGTAGCAGAAGACCTTTTAGAGGAAATACAGGGAGAATGGACCATTTCATCACCACCTGTTAGAGAAAATAAGTGTTGTCCTAACGAGTCCTAGAGTTGCACAGAGAGGCAGGAGGCTCTGGATGTCAGAGGTAGGAGAGGCACTGCTGGAGGACTGCTGAGGGTCAGGCAAGGCACTGCTGGAGGACTGCTGAGGAGGGTCCAAGTGTACGCCATCTTCAGTAACTAGAATACAAGTATACTATTAAAAATACAAATGCTTGGATCACAGCTGAAGAGAGCATTAGCCTAGAGAATACCTTGAATATACTCCTCACGAGAACTCGCAGGAAGGATCTTTGATGGGGTCCCTCCTTCATTTACCTCCACCAGTGGGTGGGTGAAATTTCCAGCAGTTGGCAGATTTGGTCAGGAGAAAGTTTGGTTCTCTCTTCTAGCTTGGAATCCTGTAGTAAACTCCTTCTCGCTGCTTCGACCGCTACAGCTGTGGGGATACAAGTGAAAAGAGAGGTTACATCAAAGGAAACCATTGTCTCATCCTGACCAAACTGGAGAAACTTAACTTTGTTTACAAATTCGGCTGTGTTCTCAATATGGTGCTCCGTGTTACCCACCAATGGAGCCAAGATGGTTTTAAGGTGTTTGGCCAAATTATATGTGATAGAGTCAACACTACACACAATGGGTCTGAGTGGTACTCCTTGTTTGTGAATCTTCGGGAGGCCATAGATGCACTGGATAGCGTCACCAGGGTACAGTCTGTAATACAGCTGTCGATCAATGACTTCTTCTTTCCTCAACTTCTGCAAGCAATCAATGATCTTCTTTTTGTACCCATTGGTGGGGTCCCGTTTCAGTACTTCGTATGTTGTCGTGTCACTGAGTAGGCTGTTCACCTTAGCCTCATAATCAGCTGCGTCCAAGATCACCGTGCATCTCCCTTTGTCTGCAGGCAGGATGTGGATGCTCTGGTCCCTCTCTAGAGCAATGATGGCCTTCCTCTCCTCTGGTGTTACGTTTGAGGGTGGAAGTTTAGCATTGCTCAATGCAGCGGTTAATTTCAGTCTAAGGTCTCCAGCTTCTGTCTCTGTGAGCTTGTTGTTTCTAATGGCGGTTTCCGCTGCCGTGATGTAGTCCACCGTGGGGATGTGGTTAGGAGTCACCGAGAAATTCAGTCCTTTGCACAGAACTTCTTTGTCTGAGTGAGTACCCGGTTGGAAAGATTTTTCACCCAGCGTTCTTTTTGCACTGATTGGCTAGGTCTGTCCTCCTTCCTATTGTCACTCTGATCCTTGGGGTTATTTCTATGTTTTTTCAGAGTCTATGTTTTTTTCTAGAGTTTTTTCAGTGTAGGACGCGTCTCCCGGCAGCTAGATATAAGCAGTGTCTAACCAGTACAATAACCAGAGCTGACGAAGCCTCTCGGATGAGCGGCGAAACGTTTTCAACCAAACAAACTTTGTCCAGTTGACAAATTGAACTTCTCCTTTTATCATGGATTCTACCTGGACGACTGAGGGACTTTTCACGCGTTATAGAAGGACAAATTCTGTAATACTTGAATGACGCCAGAGCTAACCACAGAAAGTGGTTAGACACATTTATCCATAGTTTACAGCTTTGCGTTTGTTTGGGTCCCGGGAGCTGAGAGCAAAATAAGATGTGACTCCGCACATGCGCACAACGAGCATGCGCCAAATGACCAGAATTATTTTTAAGTGGAGTAAACGTTTACATGACTGAGGAATTAATTCAGCTTTAAAATTGGACTAAACCACCCACTTAATTCGGAAGGAGGAACAGCGTGGTGTTAGTCCTGGCTGTGGAACACTGGACCAGCTATACTCTCCATCGGGTGCTCGAGGGTTCATGGGAGTTTGCTCAACCAGTCCACATGTGCTTTGTGGATCTGGAGAAGGCATTCGACCGTGTCCCTCGTGGGGTCCTGTGGGGAGTGCTCTGGGAGTACGGGGTCCGGGGCTCTTTGCTGAAGGCTGTTCGGTCCCTGTATGACCGGAGCAGTGAACCTCCAACGTGTACTGGGGCGGTTTGTAGCCGAGTGTGAAGCGGCTGGGATGAAGATCAGCTCCTCCAAATCCGAGGCCATGGTTCTCGGCCGGAAAAAGGTGGTTTGCCCTCTCCGGGTGGGTGGAGAGTCCTTGCCTCAAGTGGAGGAGTTCAAGTATCTCGGGGTCTTGTTCACGAGTGAGGGGAGGATGGAGTGTGAGATTGACAGGCGGATTGGTGCACCGTCGGCAGTGATGTGGTTGTTGTATCGGACCGTTGTGGTGAAGAGGGAGCTGAGCCGAAAGGCAAAGCTCTCGATTTACCATCAGTCTACATTCCTACCCTCACCTATGGTCATGAGGTTTGGGTAACACCCAAAAGGACAAGATCTTGGATACAAGTGGCTGAAATGTTTTTTTTCCGCAGAGTGGCTGAGCGCTCCCTTAGAGATAGTGTGAGGAGCTCGGAGTAGAGCCGCTGCTCCTCCACGTCGATAGGAGCCAGCTGAGGTGGCTCGGGCATCTGTTCCGGATGCCTTGGGCATGTCCCACCGGGAAGAGGCCCCAGGGAAGACCCAGGACACGCTGGAGGGACTATATCTCCCGGCTGGCCTGGGAACGCCTTGGGGTCCCCCTGGAGAAGCTGGACGAAGTGTCCGGGGTGAAGGAAGTCTCGGAGTCTCTGCTTAGACTGTTATCCGCTCCGGATAAGTGAAAGAAAATTAATGGATGGATTAATTCGTAATCAAGTTTAATTCAGAATCATTTTCATTAGGAATTAAGTGGTCTTTTTTAAAGCAGAATTAATTTTTATTCAGAATTAAATTAATTTTAATTGGAATTAAAGCTCTTATGTAAACATGACAACTGTACATTTCACTTCTGACATTAACCAAAACCAACAACAAGGATCTTTTGCGTTTCAGTCTTACATATATTAGATCTTGAAATCTAATTTAAAATAATATTACATATTTTTTATTATTAACAAATGAATACAACAAAACATGAAATGTTTATTCTCAACCAAACCGTTCTTTATTAAATGTTGTTCTGCCTCAGAATTCAAAAGACACTTTAAAGACATTTTAATGAAATATTTGCCAAAAGAAGAAACAGATAATGCAACAGCGGGCCAACCCTGTACAGGGCCGTAGATCCTGTGCTGCACCACAACCAGCCTAAGCACAAACCCTCCCCAGGCTAAACCGTGGGGGGTAAACAAGAGCACAGCTGCAAGTGTGGCTGGGCGGAGCCATGGGTGCACTATTTCACTCAATCTCCAAGTTTTTTCTCAAAGCAATTTCTTAGACTTCCAACACTTTCACATTTACAATAAACAATTAATAATACCAAAATAATATTGCTTAAACTATAAGTCAATCTGTGCCACTGATAAAATATTTAAAAAACTGCATTGACTGCACCATTGTTCTTTTCACAAAAATATGCTTTTATATTACCAAGCCTATAGCAAAATAGTCAAATGAGACATACCCTCTGTCAGACCCCATGACAAACCTCTGAAATCTACATGAACTCTGGACCAGAGCCCGATGTAGTCCTGGTCCAAGTGTCAATGTAACAGATAACAGAACCTTTTGTACTGTGGCAATAAAAAGGGAAAAATAATGTACCAAGGGAAAAATATTTTCTCTGTGAAGTATTTACAAGGTTCTGGCAAAATTCAATACAGCACCATCACTGCAATATACATAAGAACTAAATAAAACATTTAGTTTTGAAAACATTTTAGATTTTTCCCCTAAATTAATATTCAAAATTTTCTTTATTTGGCTCCCAAACCAAAAGCAACAGGATCAAATCAGAGTCATATTGATGAGATATTGATGTCTAAACTCTGCACATTTAACTTCTCACCAAATACACTGAAATTGATCGAATCTTACCTGGCCAACCGCTTTCAACCAGTGACGTGCGGTGAGGTTGACAGCTGCTGAGGCACTGACTCTTTTAGACTCTTTTAGAAAGCTAATCCTGATTACAGTGCTCCTCAAAAAACACAGCGAGAAATGTTTTGTAAATCGCTCATGACACTTTCCCATCATTCCTTTCACCCTCCTCTGGTACTGTATAAAACAGATACAATAAGAATTGCTTTGTGCCAACTGCTGAATACATTAAAGGTCCCATGGCATGAAATTTTCACTTTCTGAGGTTTTTGAACGTTAATGTGAGCTCCCCTACCCTGTTTAGGCCAAAATGTCTAAACTGAGCATTTGCGATCCTTTTCTGCGTTACAAAAAATCAGAGCTCAAACAGGCGATTTTGAACAAGGAAACTTATTGACGTCAGCTCGAAAAAAGAAATGCAAATGCAGTTCCACCCCCGTCTGTCTCTACTCAGCGTCTCTGTAAATCACGCCCAGAGAGTTTGGACTGCGGAGGAGCTACGCAATGCGTAATATGTTTTTTATTTGCCTGGAGGAACTTGCGAGTGTTTCTAGGCTCGGAAGTCCTTTATCTGAGCCTGTGGATATCTGAAACAGCAGCGATTTAATTTTATTTTCTGTGGAAATGTGTTTATTTTTCAATGGAACGCTTCTCATCTCTCCCTCCGCGCAAAAACTCGGAAGTGGGTCAGAGCGCACAGGGCACAGCTGAAAAGGAAAGAGCGGAGAGTTTGGCCACGCCCCCACCCGCTACTATAGGCCATCTCTGTCCTCCTCATTTGCATTCAAGCAACAACGCCCATAATGGAGTGTTCCAGAGTGACATTTATGACTCTTTCTCATCTTATCTCTGTTTCTCATGCACTGAGTGTTGATTTTGAAGAAGGATTCATTTACAGTATTAGGGAACCATTAAGGAGCCATATAAAAGCATCAAGAAGTACCATGTCATGGGATCTTTAATATTTAACTTTATATTTAACATTAATAAATCATATCGTCATCTAATCAATAGGCTAATCACAAGAGATTGATAAGCATTTTACAGTAGACTGCTTTTCAAATATCACCACGCCTGACTTGAGATAAAGTGTTGTGGAAAAACAGTGTTTCCAGTGGCGACAGTTGTGCCTGTTGAGCCTTTACACATACACTGGTCTTGTTTCGGATAGAAATCACCTTCATTTACACAAAGACAGATTGAGAGAAATCTTTCCACAATATAAATTTCCATCAGATAAGTTTGTTTTTCTTTTTTTTTTTGCATACCACACAAGAGTTTCAGTTATATATAAAATGAAATCCTAGTTCTGCGTATTAGTTTTGTATATTTTATTTTATCTCTTATTATTTTATTTCCCTATGTATTTTTAAGCTTGATATTTTAATAGTATTTTATTAAGGCTGCCCCATATTACTCTTACTACGATTACCAATGAAAACCAGAGCAAAGTAAGAAAAAACAGGCCTTTCCTGTTGTGTTCACCTGCTTCTCCCTGGAGGCTGCTGTGATGCTGCTGTACACAGAGGAGGGACACTTTTGGCTCTTTCACAGGATCTACTGACCCTACCTGACCGGTCCTCCTGTTAAACTGTGCTGAGACCTTTGACTGAGACACAAAGGACACTGAGATGCGCAGTGGAATGTTGCAGCAAAACTGCAAGAGTTTACTGCAGCAAAACTTGAATTTCCCTTAGGATTAGTGAAGTATCTCTCTCTAAAAGTGATCTATCTCCATGGCGATTGCTCTGAAGTATGGTTTGAACTTTCGGTTTCCATGGAATCATGCAGGAAACATGTCACCTCCAGAAAATTACATACTGTGGCTTTAATTTAAAAATTGATATTGTCAAAGCATCAGTGATGGGAGAGATATGGAAGACAACCTGTGACATATGCCTCAATAGACCCCTTTACCGTTAGTAAACAGACGTGACGTCAGCGGCATGTGCGCGCACTGTTGACCCAGAATCAACCATGGCGGACCATAGCGGAGTATCTGAACGATAGGGAGAGCTACATTCAAGAGCTCACGTTGAGAAACGGGGTTCGACTACCAGATCCTTATGCGATCACGGAGTGGCAGTATGACCGCTGAAAGTGGCCAGATTTACAGTGGACAGATATCCACTGTTATTTAGTGGAGAAGCCCACCGTGTATACAAGAGAGAAAGTGCGCACATACAAATCCATGGATGCCTACCAGTTTGCCGTGTGTGGCCATGTACAGGAGGTAAAATACCACGATATCGATGGGGAGTTTTGCGTGTTGGCATCTGATGTTCTCCCCAGTCAAAGACAAGGCCACAAGACGACCATGTACAATGCTTGGGCTATCATCAACAAGCTACGTTCCGACCGCCAACTGCACTTGCGTTGCGGGGTAAGTAACATACTACGACTTAATTCACGAGTCACAGATGTGACCTCAGTCATGTCAAATGCCATTTATGATGGTCATGCGAAAACTTATCATGCATTTTAACAAAGTTATTCGTGTTTGTTTACATGTGTCTGTCGTAGAGGTTACCTGGTTAATATGTCTGTGAGCTTTGCGGTGTCCTGTGCTTGCTAGTTAATCAGCATGATTAAACACCATTGAACACCTGGGCAAATGACCCTAAACAAGCAGCAGGTGTTCACTTGTGTGTATGTCAGTTGAATGATATGAACTATCATTTATTCCATCTGTTTCTCTTTATTCGAGTTCTTCTCTTCTATATCTTCGCTGGGGGTTTTATGACAGCAGTGGCTTTTTTTGAGTCAGCACTGCGCGCGCATTCAGTGATGACGTAGCTCTGAAACTGGTCTATAGGACAATGTATGATTAACGCGGACATTCTTGTAAAACAGACACCACCTTTTTATGACATTTTAACAAGCAAATGGCTCTCAACGCAAACACTACAGTCAGTGTTAAAGGCTTTATATTATGTATGTCATCTCCTCAAAAACATACCTGGAGTTGTGCTTTGTTTCATTCACACATGTTTGAGTAACTATTTATTATTACTTGCTGTAGAGCCCACTCTACAGCACACATATTTACACAGTCACATATTTACATGACATTATTTGACCATATTTCCATGTGGTCTTATATCTGTGTAATCCCTCGGTGCTCCATGGGTGTATACTAGTCTATGTGCTCTTATACTTGTTCTGATACAGCTCCAGATTATTCTAAAGACATTCAGGAAAGGTTCTGTTCTCTCTTGTCAATGGGACTTTTTTTTTTTTAGTATCGATACCTGTGAAAAATGAGGATCTAATTTCAATACTATTTATAGTATGGATTAGCGCCTGATTTTCAGTACTTTTGATAGCCTTAGTTATGCTATGTGTTGAACTGTTTAAACATGTAGAGATGTCTGGGTTTGTTTCATTGGCTGACTGTGACTCCCATGTGCTTTTTATAGGCTCGTTTACATTTACACAGGAAGAGACCTCTCCAATGGGTGAGTCCAAGATGACAAAGTCCACACAAGGACCTGTCACAACAAGCACAACATTTAACATTTTAATATTGTAATATAACTATTACTTTTATGTGATAATCTGAAATGATTCTCACATTTGTGTTTCTTGCAGCTCCTTCAGATCTGATTTAGTTTCTCTCATTTTTTGTCTGTCCAGACTTTGTGACTTATTTAATGTTTTGTCTTTCACATTACATTAAAGGAAAAGTAATGTTTTTTTTTTTACAATCTGAGCCTTCTTTCGGCAATAAAACAAGTAGTTTTACTCACCCATAGCAGTTTGGTGTCAATTGGAGCAGTATCGCAGAACTTATGTTGAGCCGTTCTGTTCTACTAATGGTCCCGTATCCGTTAGCGTGAGTGCTCGGGGCACTGATTTGCGGTGTCCAAATAACACAAACTTTAGCACTTTTCAAATCACAGAAGATCACTGTGTCAGTGTAGACTTTTAGTAGATTCCAAAACGGCCTGAAACCCGATATCGCAACAGAAAAGTAAAGTTCAGAGCGGTGTTAGCTTCTTTCGGACTAGCGGTGTTTACAAAACAGCTGAGTTCACGCATGCGCACTGTCCTCTCTGATGACGTCATCAAATGAAACTATAGCTGCATATCGGGTTTCAGGCCGTTTTGGAATCCACTAAAAGTCTACCCTGACACAGTGATCTTCTGTGATTTGAAAAGTGCTAAAGTTTGTGTTATTTGGACACCGCAAAGTAATGCCCCGAGCACTCACGCTAACGGATACGGGATCATTAGTAGAACAGAACGGCTCAACATAAGTTCTGCGATACTGCTCCAATTGACACCAAACTGCTATGGGTGAGTAAAACTACTTGTTTTATTGTTTTATTTGTTTTATAGCCTCAGATTGTAAAAAAAAACGTTAATTTTCCTTTAACTTCAAATTATAAATCAGATATTATGTACCGACAATTACTCTTTAAGTTACTCTTGCTTGAGTAATTCTTGGACCATTACTTTATACTTCTACTTCTGCTTTTAATAATACATAACTTTACTCTTACTGGATTATACGTTATGGCTACTCTACACCTCTGCTTAAGCATGTGTATATTTTGCTGTCATCCTTAAATCTTTAGTCAATTAATCTGTCAGTGGAGTCTTAGTCAAAATGTGTATTATTTGACTAATCATTTAGTTTATATGAGAAGTGAGTTAGCTGGAGATTTCATATTTTTTGGTATTCCTCCGTGAAAAGCCAGGTTAAACTCACAAGCTGAATCTGCCTTTATATAAATACATTGTCTTTTTTCTGCATAAATCGTAGTTTTTGCATGAGTGCCCCCCTGCAGGTGTAGAGTTTGAGATACAGAACAGTTTTGAGAGCTTTTACCACACCCCCTTTTTAGTCGACTAATCGATTGTCAGCACGTATTTATTCCGGCATTTCGTTAGTCGACTAAAGTTGTAATATTTTCCTGTATTTTGAGGAAGCATAACCATTTCCTTGTTTCCTAAGGTTCCTAAGGTATGAGCAGACACAGGCGCTCAGCTCTGTGGTGGAAAACAAAACACCAAGATATTACAGCCGCTGCAACGCAGGAGACCTTCTGATGAGTCCTGGGTAATGTAGCCTTCTGTAATAGAATGATAATATCAGATAGTCTCCTGATACTTCACAGTGAGTGAGAGTGACTAACTGAAAATCTGTCAGCTAATGCTAGCTAGCTTATGACTGTAATGTGATTTGAGAGAAACTTGTTTAACATCCCAAATGATCTCACCTGTTGTAGTTGAGATAAGTTCAAAGTCAGCTTTATTGTCAAAAACCATATGTACAGGTTGCACACACAGGATTTGAAATTGCAGCGCCCCCTAAGGCCACAGTGAACATAAAACATCTAATAAACAGTAAACACAATGCGTGAAGAGTCCCTCAGTCGTCCAGGTAGAATCCATGATAAAAGAGGAAATTCAATTTGTCAACTGGACAAAGTTTGTTTGGTCGAAAACGTTTCGCCGCTCATCCGAGAGGCTTCGTCAGCTCTAATTAGAATGCTGCTAAGACACTTGCTTATATCTTGCTGCAGGGAGGAGCTAACTAGCTAACTACTTTCCGAGACTATCTCATTGGTTTCAGTCTTTTGTTTCTCTGGCGTCTAGATTAGCATGCCTATTCATCCCTACAACGAGGTGAAGACGGGCGTGCCAGAGTGGACCGCCATCTGCCGTACATCGTCACCTAGAAGCCACGGGCCATTCTTTTGAGGACAGTGAGGTTCAGATCTTAGCCAGGGAAAAGAATTGGTTTGAGAGGGGAGTTAAAGAGGCTATTTTTGTCAAAAAAGAGAATCCTTCTTTGAACAGAAATGGTGGAGTCAGACATAATTTGTCTCCCATCTATAATTCCATTCTTAAGCCTAGATCAAGCAAACAGGGCAACAATAGGGCTAGCCAGGTCAGGGCCAGAGGTGTGAAAAACAGTCGTTGTAGGGATGAATAGGCATGCTAATCTAGACGCCAGAGAAACAAAAGACTGAAACCAATGAGATAGTTTCGGAAAGTAGTTAGCTAGTTAGCTCCTCCCTGCAGCAAGATATAAGCAAGTGTCTTACCAGCATTCTTATTAGAGCTGACGAAGCCTCTCGGATGAGTGGCGAAACGTTTTCGACCAAACAAACTTTGTCCAGTTGACAAATTGAATTTCCTCTTTTATCAGTAAACACAATGACTAAAACACCACATATACCCATAGCAAAAGTACAGTAAACTTGTATATAATACAAATATGTAAAACACACAATGTGTAGTGTAATAAAGCTCAAATGGTGTCATTTAAGCAGCAGTGTCAGTGCCATTTAAGTGTCTTTTAAGCAGCAGTGTCATTGGGGGAGGGAGGGCAGGGCAGGGAGAGAGTTCAGCATCCTGACAACTTGGTGGATGAAGCAGTCTTTGTCTGCTGGTTTTTGTGGGGTGAGGTGGGTGCGGTAGATGTCCTGCAGGGAGGGGAGAGAGACACCCACGATTCTCTGAGCTGCTCTCACTACTCGATGTAGCTTTTTTTCAGCAGGACACGGTGCAGGTGCCATACCACACAGTGTTGCAGCTGGTGAGGATGCTCTCTATGGTGAGTCGCTGTTCGGCTTTACTGGCCAGTGATGCAGTGTTCTTTGACCAGGAGAGGTCCTCAGAGATATGCACACCCAGGAACTTGGTGCTGCTTACTCTCTCCACAGCAGCCCCATTGATGGTGAAGGGGGCGTGCTGTGTGTGTGCTCTCCTCAAGTCTATGACAATCTCCTTTGTCTTCTCCATGTTCAGGCAGAGGTTGTTGTTACCGCACCACTTGACCAGGCGGCTCACCTCGCTCCTATAGTGAGTCTCATCGTCGTTGCTGATATGACCCAACACAGTTGTATCATCCGCAAACTTGATGAAGAGGTGGAGCTGTGTGACGGTGTGCAGTCGTGGGTCAGCAGAGTGAAGAGGAGGGGGCTCAGCACACATCCTTGGGGAGCCCCCGTGTTCAGTGTGATTGTGCTGGAGGTGTTGCTGCCGACCCGTACTGCCTGCAGTCTTCCTGTCAGGAAATCCAGCACCAGTTGCACATGGAGGTGTTGATCCCCAGCTTGTCTAGTTTGAGTCTGAGTTGTTGGGGGACGATTGTGTTGAAGCTGAACTGAAGTCAATGAACAGCATTCTAACATGTGAGTCTCTGGTGTCCAGGTGTGAGGTCTGAGTAGAGGGCTGTTGAGATTGTATCATCGGTCGAGCAGTTAGACCGGTATGCAAATTGAAACGGGTCCAGGGTGGAGGGGAGAGATGTCTTAATGTGTTGCATGACTAGCTGTTCGAAGCACTTCATGAGGATGGGGGTGACAGTAGTCGTTAAGGCTGGATGTGTGACAGATAACAGAGGATCCCAAGAGCAGACACAGGTAGGAGGGGGTCCAGAAGAGAGCAGGTCACTGGAGCTGGAGACTAGAGCAGGTCACTGGAGCACTGACTGCAGAGGTATTATGATCTGGCACCGCTGAGTCAGCCTGAATGGCTCTTAAACGCTGTTGACTGCAGATTGGGCTCAGCTCCAGCACACCTGTCTCCACTCCTGGAACACAGAAGGGGAGGGGAAGGAGGTGACCACTCAGGGAGTATCAGATGATGTCAGAGGAGCCTGCGGGGCTGTGACAGGATGACAGGATGAGACGACTTCTTCAGCACGGGGATGATGGTGAAGGTTTTGAGGCATGTGGGGACGACAGCCTGGCTCAAAGATGTGTTGAAGATATCTGTAAAGACCTCTGTGAGTTCCGCAGCACAGTCCCTCAGTACACGACCAGGGATGTTGTTTGGTCCCGGAGCTTTGCGTGTATTGGTCCTGCTGAGGGATCTCCTCAGATAAGTCAGTTCTTTATGATCAGATTGTGTTAAAATAAAACTCAAATTCAAATCTAACAAAGCCTCAGACAGATCTGTGCCTACAGTTAGCATCACACCCCCAGGGAATGTTGATGATATCAGCTGCAAAGTATGAGTAGTCAGTTGGGAAGTAATTAAATACATTTACTGAAAATACATGTTCAGAATAGGGCTGATATTACTGCGATATTTTAAAGTGGAACTAAACATTAAATAAGCTTTTTTGCTACTAAACTGTGTATATGGTGTTTTAAAAATAGTACTATTTTTTTTTATTATTCATTATAGTATTATTCATTATCAGCATCCTGGCTCACACACTGAGCAGTTTTTGAAAGCTCAGTTTTTACCATCGTATGGATTTAGCCAACTAAGAAGTGTAGCATGTGCAGCTCAATGGACACAAGTAAGAGACATAAGAAGCTAGCTGAGGAGTTAGCTATGGACATTTGAAATACAGTACTACAGGTTTTTTACACCAAATATGGCAGCCAATGTGGCAGAAGAGGAAATACTACGAGACCTTCTAGAGGAAGTACTTTAAGGAAATTATCCATTTCATACCAGTCGAAACACCAGAGTGGAGCGAGTGAGGCTTTAAAGAGCCTTTTCTGTTGTGTTCACCTGGTTCCCCCTGGAGGCTGTTGTGATGCTGCAGGACACAGAGGAGGGACACTTTTGGCTCTTCCACAGGATCTGCTGACCCCCCCCCCCTGACCAGTCCTCCTGTTAAACTGCACTGAGACCTTTGACTGACACAGTAGACATGTGACAGTGGGGGTACTAACAGGGATAAATGGGCAAAAAGGCGTCTTGAATATAAGCAATTAAAGATTTCTCAAACATGCATGAATCAGTGCAGTCAGTCAGTGAGAAGGAAACTACTAGAACACGGTTCAACGCTCTAAAAAGTCGACTTTGGAGAAGAGGTTTGATTTAAGGTAAATAATATTTTATCTTATGTTTCCATTCTTTTCAGGTTGAAATATGCCCAGCCGAGCACGCTGATGGGGTATGTTTGGTCCATGGAGACTGCTAGTTCTTCAAGGATATATTTTGTATATTTAAAGGAAAAGTAACGTTTTTTTTTTACAATCTGAGCCTTCTTTCGGTAATAAAACAAGTTGTTTTACTCACCCATAGCACTTTGGTGTCATATGGAGCACTTCCAGAGATGTTTTAGATTTGCGGTTAGCCTAGCGCAACTTCTAGCCATAGCCATAGCATATAATATATTCCCCGAGCATGTAATATGCCCCGTGCAGGCTCCAAATAGCACAAACTTTAGCACTTTTCAAATCATAGAAGCCCGATGTCTTAGTCTACGATTTTGTTTGAAGCAAAAGTGGCCTGTAATCTGAGATTTATCCATAGTTTACAGCTTTGCGTTTCATGTTTGGGTCCCGGGAGCTGAGAGCACAGTCCGCACATGCGCACTGACCTCCTCATCTACTCGAAACTATGGCTAAATCTCGGATTACAGGCCACTTTTGACCACACAAAATCGTAGGATAAGACATCGGGCTTCTATGATTTGAAAAGTGCTAAAGTTTGTGTTATTTGGAGACCGCAAACAAGTGCCCCGAGAACTCACATGATGGAGATTGCAAATCTAAAACATCTCCGGAAGTGCTCCATATGACACCAAAGTGCTATGGGTGAGTAAAACAACTTGTTTTATTACCGAAATAAGGCTCAGATTGTAAAAAACGTTACTTTTCCTTTAACTACTGTAGGACTCTAGTACAGGTTGTGATATTCAGTGTTCTTGCATTAAGTCTCTCTGTCGCCCCCTGCAGACGCACTGATGTAAACTCTGTGACAAACTGGAATGCCCCGCTGGTCTGGGAGGGGACCTTTGACCCCGTGGTCATTGACGACATCTATAAACGCCAGAACCCGAGGATCGCTGTGCTGGTTTTAGCTGTTGGCAAGTAAGATAATAATAAAACTAGATGAATTATCACCATGGTAACCTATGTATTGACATCTGGAGTACACACAATAAGTACAAAACAGACATGATGTACAGTGTTTAGCTAAAACATCGTGTAAACTCATATTAACCCTTAGCATAAAAGCACAGATTTAAAAGGCAGTTAAGGTGCAACAGTAGTTCTGAAAGTGAATACTCCTGACCAGTGTGTTTGCACTGATACATCATATGGCTTGGGTAGAGCGTGGGTATTTTTGTTGTGGCGAATGCAGCTGCCATCTTGTGAGTGGAGCAAAATTCTGATGGAAAATACATTAAAAGCAGGTCCAGAAAAGTCATGGTGAAAGTGTTTACATGGACATATAAAAGTGCATATGTCCATGTAATAATGCACAAGTCCACCTGTCTCTGTCAGGACGTTTACTCAGAATAGATCACTTTCATCCTAAACACACTGCACTCGTCTAGTATATATAGTATATATCAGGGGTCTTCAACGTTTTTCAGGCCAGGGACCCCCAAACAGATGGCGAACTGGGCCAAGGACCTCCTACTATATATATGGCATAGAATTGTGTTTTGTATTAAATTGAGCTTAGTGTCATGTATAAACATTGCTACTCTGTTATGGTACATCCAATACAAGGAAATAATACACAGGTTAATACTGTATTTTACACTATAAAATATAAAATTATATTATTTTAAAGTGAAATCAAAAGATTTCGCGACCCCCCTGCAGTACCTCCGCGACCCCCCTAGGGGTCGCGACCCCCCTGTTGAAGACCTCTGGTATATATTATAAAGAAATGTATGTAAGAAAGTATGTTTGTGCCCGTACACCACATGGACGCAACCACTGATAATTATGTTTACTTCATGCCTACTACTACAAAAGAAGAATTTACTAAAAGTGAGTTTGATAGAACTTGAGTTTGGTAGAACATTAGTTTATGAAAACATGAGTTTGCTTACCTGGCCAGCCAAATGATATCTCTCTGTATTTCCTATACACCGCGATACCATTTGGACACTCTCCATCCACTCTCGCTCCTCCGGTTCCAAACCGACTCCGCGATTCTGATTCGTTCAAAGATGGTGATGTCAGTGCACCCGCCTTTGCCCGCAAAGTCACTCTTAGGCAGCGGAAGTTCCGCCTCAGTTTTGAATCAAGATGGCGCAATCTCTGATTGGTTCACTTAGCTGTCTGTCTACGCGCAACCGCAGCGCATTCTGTTGATCAAGCGTTACCAGACTCACTCGCTGGTACAGCGATGAGTCATGGATTCTTCCAGGCAATGAGTTTGCTAGAACATGAGTTTAAATTCATTTTAAGCACACAGAGCGCTCGTTTGACATATACAGCAACAACACAGCACAGAAACATTACAGCACATTCAGCGGGGCCAAAAATGTGATGGCCGAGGGGATTAGGCTTATGCCAAAGCGGGTCCTCCTGCACCTGAGTGTCCTGTACCTCCATCCTGAGGGCAGAGGGGTGAGGTGCTCCTGTAGTGGGTAACTGGGGTCCTGTTCTATGGAGAGTGCAATGCGTCTAATGGCCCTGTCGTTAAAGATCCCATGACATGGTACTTCTTGATGCTTTTATATGGCTCCTTAATGGTTCCCTAATACTGTAAATGAATCCTTCTTCAAAATCAACACTCAGTGCATCAGAAACAGAGATAAGATGAGAAAGAGTAATTTTTGTCACTCTGAACACTCTATAATGGGCGTTGTTGCTTGAATGCAAATGAGGAAAAAAGAGCTGGCCAATAGTAGAGGGTGGGGGCGTGGCCAAACGCTCCGCTCTCCGCTGTAGCTCACAGCTGATCCATTTCCTTGTTTTTGCATGGGGGGAGAGATTTGAAGCGTTCCATTGAAAAATAAACACATTTCCACAGAAAATAAAATTAAACCACTGCTGTTCAAAGGTCCAGAGGCTCAGATAAAGGACTTCCGAGCCTAGAAACACTCGGACGTGCCTCCAGGGAAATAAAAAAAACACATTGCCTAGCGCATTCGCAGTCCAAACTCTCTGGGCGTGATTTACAGAGACGCTGAGTACAGACAGACAGGGGTGGAACTGCATTTGCATTTCTTTTTTCGATCTGACGTCAATAAGTTTCCTTGTTCAAAATCGCCCGTTTGAGCTCCGATTTTTTTCTAACGCAGAAAAGGATTGTAAATGCTCAGTTTAGACATTTCGCAACTTTTAACCATGGGGGGGGGCTAAACAGGGTAGGGGAGCTCACATTAACGTTCAAAAACCTCAGAAAGTGAAAATTTCATGCCATGGGACCTTTAAAAAGTGAGTTTGATAGAACATGGGCATTAGATAAATATACAAAATTATAATGAAAAAGTCCAGTGTCTAGCTAACATGTTTCCATCACAACCAGGGCTACATGACCACTTTCATCCTTCTGGATCCAACTATCAGCACTAACATTTTTTTGTTTCAAATTTTACTTCCTGGTTAGAAATCATCATACATCACGCTAGGGAATTCCATAAATGCTACCTAGCAACCATGTTTTACACTAGGCCTAAACTCTTCTAATGTACACAGACATAATTCTAACACCTTTATTCAGACCCTCCAGGAATTCACGATGTTGCGATTTGCAATTTTTACTAATTTTGACCAGTCATCTGCGACGTATTGTCACACAGAGGAGAGGGTCAGGGTTGGGGTGTAGCCGTATTTTTTGTTGAACGCAAACCTTTCATTCATCTTTCACGTTAATCTGTTCATCCTGCTGGTTTTCATGAGTTCCATTTCATCCTACTGCGCTGTCATAGCTGTGTGCGCTCTTTTTGTAATAAATGCACAAAACGCATATCTGGATCTCAGCGTATCTGTCACCATAGCCTCCTCTTTGCGCGTCACAAATCTGCGAGCCATAGGACCCAACCTCATATTCTCGGCAGCTAAAAGGTTTGAGTTTGGAAGCTGCAACATTCTGCTTTACTTCCGTGTGACAAAACGAAACTGCGGCCGTGTCCCAGTTCCCAGAGCGCACAGCTCGGAGCGCGGCCCAAAGGGGGCTCAGACTGCAGTCAAGGCAGTGCACACTTGCTCAGCCCCGACTGCAGTCCGGGGACCGCTTAACGACTGCGGTCTTCGGACCGCGTGTTAACTGCGCATGGGACAAAAAAGATGAGGGACAGCAGTCGTCATGCCGGTGTTCTGTCGAAATGTGTGACGTACATGCCCTTCGGGCCACGCTCCGAGCCGCGCGCTCTGGGAATTGAGACACGGCTTCTAATGGCAAAGAAACATGTCTGCGGCGCCATTTGCCCACAAAAATAACAGCAAAAGACCGCGCAAAACAGTTCCCCTCCTAGTAGCAATTTATTTTCGATATTAGGTTGTTTTAGGACCATATCTGTGATCTCTGTGTCTTTGTATTATTCTTTGTCAGTAATAACTCAGTATTCAAAATATTACTCAATTTTAATTACAAAAAGCGAAAATCGCAACTATTTATCGCAACTTTCACTTCCTCCCGCAACAAAATCGCAACAAAAACCTTAAAAGCGCCGCAACTTTCATCGCAACTTTTTGGAAAAGCTCCCACAAATTCAGGCATTTTAGCCCGCGACAATCACAAAAAATGCCCGCGAAATCCTGGGGGGTCTGATTATTTAGTTGAAATCATGTTTAAATCAGACAAATGTGTTGCTGGTGTAGAACCTTTAGATAAAATTCTCCCTATAGCCATAACTCTAATATAGATCTCTATACTTCCTGTAATTTTCAATATTACTTCTTGATTTGTGTAAAAATCTTTCTTATTTTGACTATGGGTACTATACCACCAACGTAGAAATCAGAGAATCACCAAAACCTTTACCCTATAGTAACCAGCATCCAGTTCTACAACTACAGCTCAGACTCATGCACAATCATCTCTTCAATACTCCTGCTTATAATATAAACCAGTGCACGTTTTTTGGCTTTATTCTATGTCATGCTTCAGAGGAAAAATGTCCTTTACATTTGAACAGGTACACTCGGTTTTTGAAAGGATTTCTGGAGACGGGAGAGAAGTATTTCTTTGTTGGATTCAGAGTGACGTATTACGTCTTTACAGACAATAAAGAAGACGTTCCCCAGGTAAGTTTCCATAGAACAACCCATCAGGAAAGGTCACATAAATGAGATATGAAGTAACAGACCTGTATGATTAATGTCATATTCCAAAGAACTGAAGGGCCCCATATCACGCTGTTTTCTGATCTATGTTACGCAAAAACTAAAATTCAGTAAGTAAAGATTTCTTGAATTAAGAAATTTTTATTGTGATTTGTAAAATGATCTACTGTTGGAACTAGACTTTTTGTACTTGAAATATCTTACACACTGTCCCTTTAAACCAAGTCATAACAGACGGGAAAAAAAACATTAGGGCAGACGAGTCAGGGACAGAAGGGTGGAGACGGTCTGTAGTCTGAATAGAGATGCTAAATATTCGAATAACAAAAGGAACAAATGAGGGGATAGTTTTCAGATGAAAATACATCTTGCTACTCTTAAAGCCCCAGTGTGTAGGATTTGTGGCGCATAGGTGCTCGCGTAGCTCGCGTACCAGCGCAAGAACCGCGCACCACGACTGTATACATAAAACGCGGTCCCATTCACTTTTTTTTTTTTCTCATGAAAACACACATTCCCGATCATGTACCATGACACTTTACACATCAAATGAAACCTTACAGTCTCCTCTTTTTGACTATGCAATTCATTTCCCTGCAAAACAATCACTCCCCGAGCACATGGGGCTTTTATACGGAAAAGCACAAAACGAGGTTAGCTTACCTTAGAATGCTTTGCACAGGTCAAACTCTGTATTTCACCATAAACTTGCTCTCAATTTGTCCGTAAGGATCCAGCGAATAAAATCCAGTAAAACAATTTAGTCCAAAACACGTGTTAGATCCATTACGACGTCTGATCCGGCAGCATGCTTGTGTTGTTTACTCAAAACCACGAGCCTTGCCGAAGGCGAAGGCGGAGCCCAAATGTCCTTCTGCGGCTCTCGTATTCAAAATGGCTGCCTCTATATGGGGAAGATCCCCCTTTTATGTGACTATATCTAAGTCCAAAAGAATACTTTGATTTCATGATGGAAGGTAAAAGGCTTGGAAAACAATGTATTTTTGAATGGGTATCTTAAATTTCAGTAATTAACGGGTAAAAATCTTACACACTGTCCCTTTAAACCAAGTCATAACAGACGGGGAAAAAACATTAGGGCAGACGAGTCAGGGACAGAAGACAAGAGACGGTCTGTAGTCTGAATAGAGATGCTAAATATTCGAATAACAAAAGGAACAAATGAGGGGATAGTTTCAGAGCTATTTCAGAGCAGTGAGCTCCTCATAGGGCTAAATAGAGATGCTAAACGAGACGCCAGGGAAACAAAAGATACAAATTAGCTGAGATAGTTTCAGAATGATTCCAGGGTAGTGAGCTCCTCCCTGCAGCTAGATATAAACAGGGTCTAACCAGCACTAGAACCAGAACTGAAGAAGTCTCTCGGATGAGCGGCGAAACGTTTTCAACCAAACAAACTTTGTCCAGTTGACAAATTGAACTTCTCCTTTTATCATGTTTTAGAGCTGACAACAGTGCTCGCTAGTGTTGTAACTTCATGTTAACCGCACAGACAGCGGCGCTTTCTGCACTCAGGCCTCGCGTGCATCCGCTGTGATGATAAACAAATAATCCAATCAAATATTAGCCGCATTGTTGTATAAGCCGCAAGGTTCAAAGTGTGAGAAAAAAGTAGCGGCTTAAAGTCCGGAAATTATGGTAACTGTATTGTTTGTGGTATTCAGAAAAATTACTTTCCTAAAATCAAAAGAATACGTTGAGGTACTTTATCATGAAAAAGCACCGCTCTTGTGGTGAGTAGAGTGCTAATTCAGATAAAAATCCTGAACAAATGGTGAAACAAACATAAAGTTGTTTTAAATCATCTATTGTGTTTCTCCTCTGTAAACAAATGAAAAAGTATTTGAAGTATTCAGAATGCAGTCGTCTGATTGGACCATGAAATGAATTTGACACCATATCCCTTTGTACTGCACTTTTTCATTCTGTAAATACTGAAGTCCAATATTTCTTTCTCCTTTTTTCTTTTTTAATATTTCTATTATTATTTAAAAACCAAAACATGGACCATGAATGTGTAGTAGTTATTTAAGTTATAGTAAAGGTCACAAAGTTGACTTTTTGCTTATGTAAAGATAATCTTCTTCTTCTTCTTCTCCTTTCGGCTTGTCCCTTTTTCAGGGGTTGCCACAGCGAATCAACTTTTTCCATCTCGCCCTGTTTTCTGTATCTTCTACTCTGGCTCCAACTACCTCCATGTCCTCCCTCACTGCATCCATAAATCTCCTCTTTGGTCTTCCTCTTTGTCTCCTACCTGGTAGCTCCATCTCTAACATTCTTCTACCAATATATAATAATAATAATAATACATTTTATTTATAAAGCGCTTTTCAAGACACTCAAAGACGCTGTCCCTCCTCTGAACATGTCCAAACCATCTCAATCTGGCTTCTCTAGCTTTTTCTCCAAACATTCCTGTCTGTGTTGTCCCTCTGATGACCTCATTCCTGATCCTGTCCATCCTTGTCACTCCTAAAGAGAATCTTTATGTAAAGATAATAACAACACAGTTATATATACACAGAGAGATGTTCTAATGTAATGTGCTTTTAGGCTCATCCAGGCCCCTCACAGCCACACTATCACTACTCACTCCACACTCACTGGTGGTCACATACTATTGTGGCCACAGGGAGGAGAGGCCCTTCTCACCACCAACAAATATCAAATATTAATGTTCAATATTGATCCTGATATCCTGATAAGATACTCTGCATTTATTCTATGGATTATAATGTTCCCTCGGCTGTCCTGCAGATTCCTCTCGCTCCAGGCAGAAACATCTCAATCCATGATGTGCCCAGTGCAAAGCGATGGCAGGACGTGGTATTGAGCAAGATGAAGTGGGCCACACTTGCTATAGAGAAATGGGTGAGTGTCACACACACACATGCGCACAGTCAGATACATGTGTGTATGTAGATTTACAGTGTGCTGCTTCAGCTCCACAGAGAGGCCGACTATCTGTTCATGATGGACGTGGACAGTGTTTTTCGTGGCCGTTTTGGAGCAGAGTCCCTGAGTCGGCTGGTTGGCGTGCTCCACCGAGGATACTACAGGGTCTGCTTCATGTCATAGCTGTGTTTAATACAGACTGTGCAAAAGTCAAGCAGTTCGTTTAAACATATTATTTTGTATTTGAAATGTCACAGACATGACATGTTCAAATATAACAATACAATTGTAATGATGATTTATTCCTAATGACAAAAACATTGGACATGACAGACAAGTTGCTTATGTTATAATTAGTCATTTGGGGTTTCGTTCTCAAGACTATTATCCAATCAGAAAGCAGAATGCCCCTCACATGACTCTCTCATTTGGGGGGGAGGGAAGGGAGGGAATTCTGGAGGTTCTGGGCTTTGATATGAGCCATGGCCTGTCCATATACTGAGAATGAGACAAACTTTGAACTTTGAAATTTGAAATTTGAAATTTGAACTTTGAAACTTGCATGTGTTCTCTATCTGCAGGTGAAGGCTCTGGATCACTCAGGAAATACTTCTTGATTTACAGAGACATATAAGTCCAAACTCTTGTATTAGACAATAGTTTAGACATAGTTTTTCCACCTCTGTTGACTTTTGTACCTGGTTGTAGCCTTTCTGTGTCGTAAATATACTCTCAGGTTCACTGAATGCATTACAATACATGACTGCACTTGTCATTTCCAGACGACAAAGCGCGAGGACTTCCCTTATGAGCGGCGTCCTGAGTCACAGGCGTACATCCCACTGACAGAGGGAGACTACTACTACACTGCAGCCGTGTGGGGAGGGTTCATGGACGACATGTACAAGCTTGTAAGGTGTGACGTTTGACAGTGTTTTTTTTATGCATAGGGTTAGATCATAGACTCTATATTAGGGGTGCTCAATATGTCGATCGCGATCTACCAGTCGATCGCCAAGGTAGTGTGGGTAGATTGCAGTGTCGTAGTACTCGACACCGGTCTTGGTCTCAAGATGAGTGCAGTCATATTTCATTACGGCCACTGCCGTTAGCAATAAACTATGCGCGGGGCTTCTCACTGCAGCCTGTGCGCTCGTCTGGAGCTGAGGACACCGCACGGAACGTCACCACACGGAACGTCACCACACGGAACGTCACCACACGCGCCCCCAGCGCACATAGCTTGTCCAAAACAGCGTGTTCCTTTGCATACCAGCGTGTATCACAGGGCAGGTTAAATTTTATAAAACATCTTACCTGTCCGTCCGCTTCACGTCAGCGCGTGAGCTCCTGTGTCCTCCTCAATGCGCTCTGATTAGAAGTGCAAGACTAAGTGCAAAGCAAAAACTAATCTAAATTTATGTTACAGTGTTACTCTGTTTCAGGTTGAGCACCCCTGCTCTATATATGGACATGGATATTGCTAAACCGGTAGCGGGCATGTTCCAAATAGGAAGTGAGCATGTGTGCTTCCGGCTTCATCGGCTCTGGCTTCGAATTCACTTTGTACTGAAACTCTCTAATAACTGCTGCTTTCATACTTGTCATTTTGGTCTTAAAATGTTCATACAAACCCACCGTAAGGTTTTTATTAGGGCTGTCAAACGATTAATTTTCTTGATCGCAACTAATCTCAGAAATTTCATAGTTAATCGCGATTAATCGTGATTTATTTTGCATGTTTAAAATTTATATCTTGCAGTAAGATCGTTCGAATCTAAAGTTAAACTCACAATGCAAAGTATTTCTCACCATTTTTTTTATTTCAAAAAAGTGCAGAGAAAGGAAAAAGTAACAATGAACCAGTAATAGTGCTTACTTTGAGAAATTGTAAATAAATGATTGAAGCCCGCTCGAGCTGCCTACGGATGCGTAGAAGGAACAAAATACTAGCAAACTCAAAATAGCGCGTTTAACCGACAATGAGTTTAATTAATACAACCAAATGAGCTGCATATAAGAGAACTCACGGGGCAGGTAACCGGGCCTCATGCCGACAGCGAACAGTTCAATGTCTTTGTTACACATCTGCTCCTTCACTGTACAGTGTCCAGGTTTACACCATTTCTCGTTCAGAAACAGCACTAGTCCTCCTCCCTTCTTCTTCCCGCTCTCCTCCGTCCTGTCTGCGCGCAGCAGATGAAAGTTGTCCACAGTGACGGTAGAGTCCGGGATTTGCGGTGTTAGCCATGTCTCCGTAAAAACAATGACGCTAGCGTCCCTGTACTCCTGCTGAAATCTAACGAGCGCCGCGAGCTCGTCCGTCTTGTTGGCGAGGGAGCGCACATTCCCCGTGATGACAGAGGGAAGAGCGTTTCTTCTTTTCCCGGAGTTTACGTCCCGCGCGGCATCCACGGCGTGTCGTCCGCAGGATCTCGTCAGGGATAACATGCCTGTCTCGGGGGAACACAACAGCGCAGCGCATCGCCATCAGCTGATCCTTTGTGTAGACGAGCGGAGGACGGGGTCCCTTACACATCTTAAGCCGAGACAGGTAAATAATCCACCAAAAGTGCAGAAAAAGTGCAGCGTCGTGTGCGGCCCAAGCTTACGTACAGTGTTGATAAAAAATATTTACAAAAGTGGGGCAGTTTAAGGCAAAAAGTTAGGAAAGTGCAGGAGCGTTGTGACGGGCAGCCAGCTCGCGCCGGCGCCGGAAGTACTATGGATGGTAGAATTGCGGAAAATGCTGGCAAACTCTGATCGCGATTAAAAAAATTGTTCGCGATCATAACTTACATTAATCTAATCGCGATTAACGCGTTAATATTCCCAGCCCTAGTTTTTATTTAAATATTTTGTCTGTAAATCAAGGTATGAACATTAATAACAGACCAATCGGGTGCCTTCTTTTCCCCGAGGCTGCACTGCGAGCTCTCCCTGCCAAACCAGTGGTGTGGGAGCGGCAGCACATGTGACATGTAGATCTAATTCCATAACTGTTACTGAGCAACCATAATGTAAACAATGGGCAAAACTAATCTAATTCACAGTTACAATTAGGACTTTTCATCTTGGATAGAGTTTTCCTGTTGATGACATAGATCAACGATCAAAATCAAAGTCAGCTTTATTGTCAATTCTTAACTGATATAAAAGTATGATAAATATTAACCACAGGTACCTTCCACTAAACCCAGTCAGAATGAGAAAAACCTTAATTTAATCTATTATCTATTATCATCATTAGCGAGCCAACAGGTTCTTCTGATCCAAAGCATTTCATTGCATCGTTGACCTTGTGTTGATCCTGCATATGACAAACAATCTTGAATCTTGAATCATCTATTTGTGTTGCTCATAGGTACTGTGATGAGAAATCACAAGAGGATGCTAAACATGGAGTGGAAGCAGCGTGGCAGGAAGAAAGTCATCTCAACAAGTAAGTCACTTTAAAGTTGGACTGTGGAACTTTTCTGGTGGGGGGTCTGCCACCTGCTGGTCTCCATAGAGATAGTATTGCTTTGTCTGGAATGTTCAGAATCAAAAAATGTTTGATAGAGGTTATGCAGATGACATTACAACACTCAGAATTTTTAGAACGAGTGATAACAAGAGTGTCAATGGTGAGTGTTGTGGAAAAATGATACACATCTCTTGATGATAAATAATGAATCCATTTGCAAAGCCCGGTGAGTTTTTGGAATACAGACAAAGGTTTATTCTTATTACAGCAGATCGGGACAGGGCCTAGGCCTACCCTTGTCAGAGACCAACTGCCTTTTCCCAGTAACCTCTCTCAGTGACCTCTTCTAGAAATCACATTCATTTACAGATTGAGAGAAATCGTTCCACAATATAACTCCCGACAACAAGCCCTGGATCATCAGCCAGCTGAAGGATCTGCTTAATAAGAAGCAGGCCTTTAAAGGTGAAATTAATGAAAATTTCACTTTCTGAGGTTTTTGAACATTAATGTGAGCTCCCCTACCCTGTTTAGCCCCCCCCCCCCCCAATGGCTAAAAGTTTCGATATGTCTAAACTGAGCATTTGCGATCCTTTTCTGCGTTTGAAAAAAACAGCCCAAACGGGCGATTCTGAATAAGAGGACTTTCTGACGTCACACTCGCGGAAAGGTTTCCACCCCCTTTCCTTGGGATCTTTAACTCTGGTGACAAGGACGAGATTAAGAAGGTGCAATGGCAGCTGAAGGTCCAGCTAAGGCAGGGCCAGGAGGCCTATGGAAGGAAATTGGAGGTTAAACTCCAACAGAATAACACCAGAGATGTGTGGAGGGGAATGAAGGCCATCACTGGTCTCTCCAAAACTAAACAGCAGGACAAGAGCCCAGACAGATCAAACCTGCTCAATTTGCATTTTAATTGTTTCTCATCCCCTGGCACCCCAGTCTCTACACCTTCCAGACGTCCAACCCACACCTCACCACAGACCACTCAGACGACCATTCATCAGCCTATTTCCTCTGCTCCCACACCTACCCCCACCCCCACGGAGGAACCCAACTCCGTGTTCTTTGTCACCTGTGCAGGTGATAAGGCAGTTGGAGAAAGTTCACCAAAACAAGTCTCCTGGACCAGACCAAGTCAGCCCCCGTGTGCTGAGGACATGTACTGCACAGCTCACTTGGATCCTGCACTTTCTCTTCATACTGAGACTGAAGCTTGAAAGGATACCGGTGCTATGGAAGACCTCCTGCATTGTACCAGTGCCCAAGAAGCCTGTCCCATCTGGACTTAATGACTTCCGACCAGTTGCTTTGATATCTCATGTCATGAAAGTGTTTGAAAGACTTGTTCTGGCTCAGCTCAGACCCCTGGTGGCACCATCCCTGGATCCTCTACAATTTGCCTATCAGGCCCAGTGTGGATGATGCTTTAATCTATCTTCTGCAGCGGGCTCACTCTCACCTGGATAGTGTGAAGGGCTCTGTGAGGATATTGTTCTTTGATTTCTCCAGTGCCTTTAAATCAAATCAAATCAAACAATTTATAAAGTGCTTTTCATACAAAAATGTAGCACAAAGCGCCTTTAACACAATCCAGCCCTCTCTGATGGGTGAGAAACTGCTCAGGGTGGGTGTCAGCTCCTCCATTGCTTCCTGGATTACTGACTACCTGTCAGGCAGGCCTCAGTACGTGTGTCTGGGGACCACCCTGTCTGATACTGTGGTAATGTAGAAGTCCCCCAGGGTACAGTCCTGTCTCCATTCCTGTTCACTCTGTACACCTCTGATTTCCAGTACCGCTCTGGGTCCTGTCATCTGCAGAATTTCTCTGATGACTCTGCAGTGGTAGGGTATATCAGGGATGGACAGGAGCTGGAGCACAGGACACTGTACTGTGCAAATTTTGTGGAGTGGTCCCAGGAAAACCATCTGCTCCTGAACGTTGACAAGACCTAGGAATTGGTGATTGACTTACCAGAGGATAGCAGTGGAGTCAATTACCACCCAGGGTCATGACATGGAAATAGTGGACTGCTACAAGTACTTTGGCGTCCATGTGAACAACAGGCTGGACTGGAGGGACAACTGTAATGCTTCTACAGGAAGAGCATGAGGAGACTCTACTTCCTGAGAAAGCTCAGGTCTTTCAATGTGTGCAGCAAGTTACTGGAGGTCTTCTACCAGTGTGTGTTGGCCAGTACCCTGTACTTCGCTGTGGTCTGCTGGGGGAGCAGCACCAGTAAAAGGGCGGATTGACAAACTGATCCGTAAAGCTGGTCACGTGCTCGGCTGTGAGCTGGAGACATTTGTCACAGAGAGGGACAGGAGGACACTGGAAAATCTGCTCTCCATCAGGGACACTCCTGCTCACCCACTGCACTAGAGCTGAACCATGCCTCAACTTCCTCGCCAGCTAACCACAGCTCATCTCGACCACGCCTTCAGTTACTCAGAAGCCCTATTTATACAGCCTATCCCGACAACACTGTCCATGTCAGCTCTTGACCCGGGCTCCGTCAGATTCCAATACCTCCACCTCTAAGGAGTACCGTCTACCATCAATATCTTTGTAGCTGGCGGTATCTAGGAGTTATTCATGTTGTCCTCCTAGTCTGCCTCTCCCTCCTCATTTAGGTGTTCGGCACAGTCCGGCCCCGGCAACCACGGCATTCGGCCCGGCCTCCAGCAACTACGGCACTTAGTGCTGTCTGGCAACCACGGCATTTGACATGGCTCCAGCTCCACCGTGCCCCTTCAGGCTGACGACACATCAAGACAGGACCTCCAACTGTTTAGGTCAAGAAAGTAACCCTGGCGCTCCCACGTGTAGCTACTGATGTTGTCACTCCCACCTCTCCTAAACTACAGTCTCATAGTTCCCCCTGCTGGGGGCTAAGTAGCATCACCACCAGTTGCCGGTAAATATCTTCTGTCTATTGTGCAGTCTTCTCTGAATCCCCTTGCATCCATCTCAGCTTGCTTCCACAGCCTCCCTAGAGGGGACAGGTCATCTCTCCCCCTGTGCCTGCTGCCTCTGTGTTAGACCTTGATCAGTTCGCCCCATTCATCTTATCCTTCTCTTATTCCATGGAGATGTTATTGCTTTGTATGGAATTTTTCAAATTATGGCATTAAATCTTTCTATCTTCATGGAGACCAAACCAAACCAAGTTACAGGTCAGATCTGTGGAGAGGCACTCACAGTCATAATATGCATTTTTCTAGGTATTTTTGAGCTAAAAAAAAACACCACTGAATTTAATAAATGAAGGTAGATCTGTTTAATGTCATACTGTGGCACATTTTAAGCAGAGCAACGACATCCACAGAAACAAGAAGGTGAAGGACCCCCAACCGAAAAGTTGCCTTTAAATCTCACAAGTCAGTGTCAGGGTCAGTTTTGTGTGATGTAGGAACTTTAAACAAACTACAGTGAATGTCTTTACATTTACTGTGTTATTTTACAGATATTTCCTGTACAACAAGCCGACAAAAGTGCTGTCTCCAGAATACCTGTGGTCGGACTACGAACCGAGACTTACTGCAGACATCAAGGTGGTCAGGATCTCACAGTTAGTCAAGAACTACAAAGAAGTTAGGCCCAATGGTGGACAATAATATGCACAGAGACTAATGCAACTGCTCCTGTATTTCTTACATTGTGGGAACTAAAATCTGTATTACAGCTGCAACGATGATTTTAGTAGTTGACTAGGCAGTAGGGGTACACGATCCAGCTTTTTCAGTTCCAGTCATTTTTTTGAATAGTCAACTTGTTAAATTATTATTTTTATTTTAGGGTTGTCAGAAATATTAAAAATCTGATAATGAGCGATACTAAAACTAGTACTGAAACAAGATTTTTCACAGGTATTGATACTAAAAAAAGTCCCATTCCCAGGACAGAGCAGAACCTTTCCTGAATGTCTTTAGAATGATCTTGAGCTGTATCAGAAAAGTATAAGAGCACATAGACTAGTATATGCCCATGGAGCACTATTGTCTAAAAAAAATTATATATATATATATATATACACTCAACAAAAATATAAGCGCAACACTTTTGTTTTTGCTCCCATTTTTCCTGAGATGGACCCAAAGATCCAAAATTCACTCCAGATACACAACACTACCATTTCTCTCAAACATTGTTCACAAATCTGTCCAAATGTGTGACAGCGAGCACCTCTGCCCCGCCGAGACAATCCACCCCACCTCACAGGTGCGCCACATCAAGATGCCGATCCGACATCATGACCAGTGCACAGGTGCGCCCCAGACTGCCCACAATAAAAGGCCACCCCGAAATTTGCTTTTTTTTTTTTTTTTTTTTTTTTTTGCTTTATTGGGGGTCTGGGGGGTCTTGGTCCACTCCTCTTCAAAGGCTGTTATGGATGAAGAACACAGGTGCATTTTATTGATGGCATTTTGAATGCACAGAGATACC
>JAVJIX010000068.1:4625000-4735000 GCA_036785185.1 Paratrypauchen microcephalus | reverse complement strand
GCCGAGCGGTCTAAGGCGCTGCGTTCAGGTCGCAGTCTCCCCTGGAGGCGTGGGTTCGAATCCCACTTCTGACATCTCTCTTTAGCAAAAAAACGAGCAAACAACACCCTCCCCTCAAGCCCGACTGCTGCCAGTGTGACATGGGGTGAACATGCAGTGTCAGATGTTTGCGCCACTGAATACGGCAAGAAGCGCAAAACATGAAGACAAGCAAGACTAGATCTCCTGTTCCAGCGCCTTAGACCGCTCGGCCATCCTGACATTCTGGTCTAATTCATAGTCATTCCCAACAATCACAAAATTTCAAAGCATCACACATTCTGTGGTTCAGATACAGCTGCCTGTGATTACACTTTTGGTGGTTTCGTGCGCACATGAAGCTTCGAGAAATGAACCTTTTCTCGAACCAATTGGTTCAAGTGGTTCAATGCCTCATGAGGCTTCATCTCACCATCACTAAGTTAAACATTTAAACAATAAACATTTGTAAAACAGTAAAACATTGAAACAATAAACATTTTTAAAACAGTAAAACATTTAAAAGGACAGTGCAGTTATGGTTGGAGTGAAAAGGCCAGTCTGAACAGATGAGTTTTGAGTTTGGTTTTGAAGTTTGGGAGTGTGTCAGTGCAAATGTGTTAGGGTTAGGGTTCGAGAAAAGGTTCATTTCTCGAAGCTTCATGTGCGCACAAAACCACCAAGTGTGTAATCACAGGCAGCTGTATCTGAACCACAGAATGTGTGATGCATTGAAATTTTGTGTCTGTTATGTCTGTTGGGAATGACTATGAATTAGACCAGACCAGACCAGACCAGCCCAGCCCAGACCAGCATGTCAGGATGGCCGAGCGGTCTAAGGCGCTGCGTTCAGGTCGCAGTCTCCCCTGGAGGCGTGGGTTCGAATCCCACTTCTGACATCTCTCTTTAGCAAAAAAACGAGCAAACAACACCCTCCCCTCAAGCCCGACTGCCGCCAGTGTGACATGGGGTGAACATGCAGTGTCAGACGTTTGCGCCACTGAATACGGCAAGAAGCGCAAAACATGAAGACAAGCAAGACTAGATCTCCTGTTCCAAACCCCGCAGGGGCCATGCGGACTAACACAACAGAGCGTCGTTCCAACAGTGCTTAAATAGCACTTCCGAGACCCTGCTCCGGCACTCACGGGGTTTGGAACAGGAGATCTAGTCTTGCTCGAAGGTCGGAGCCACAACGGCCTGGCCCTCCGGGAGGGGTCGGTGGGAAAGAGCGTCAGGGGGGACCTTCTCTTCCGGCAAGCCCTCGGCCCTGAGACCAGGGGACATCTCTCGGCGGCAACTCTGCCGGGAGCAGCGGCTCGGCTCTCGGCTGAGCAGCTCATACTTACCTGGCAGGGGCGATACCGTGATCACTAAGGTGGTTCACCCAGGGCGAGGCTCGTCCATTGCACTCCGGATGTGTGCTGACCTCCTGTGAATTCCCCAAATGTGGGAATCTCTACTGCATAATTTCTGGTAGTGGGGGACTGCGTTCGCGCTTTCCCCTGATCTTGTGTCTAAAGAAGTGTCTTTTTCCTCTCCTTTCTCTCTGCCCTGGGAAAGGTTTCCCAGGCCCCCTTTGTGTTAGCTCTTTCCCTAATTCGTCTGGCTGCAATTTAGTCTGATTGTGCGTTGAGTCGGTTTCAGGCTTTATTTGTTTGCTTACTCGCTCTCTTGCTTGTTCTTTTTGTGGCTTCCCGGAAGCTCCTGCCCTTCTTTTCCTGCTCCTTTCCCTGGTTTGTCTTTTCACCACTTGCTGCTGGTCTCAGTTGGGAAGGATCTGGCGCTTAATTAGTGAAGCAGACCCCCAGCCACTGCACCCGCCTTGTGCAAATGAGTCGAGGCTTACGGGAAAAGAGTACTTTGCCCACGACAGGGTCGTGCGTGCGGGGCCCCGCCTTCTGGACAGCGTGTGTCTCTCTAAGCCAACACTCTTGTTTCTCTTCAGATCGTACAAAGCTTTCGCCTTTTACTAAAGATTTCTGTGGAGAGGAACAACAGGAGATTGTTTAAACTTTTTGGTGCCCAGTTTTACGACGGGGCTTTGCGTGTTTGTCTAACGCTACGTTTATATGGCGACAATCAAAACAGAAGATGCAAAAGTGGTGTCTTGTCTTCAATTTTTTATCCGCGTTTAGACGAGCATTCTCAACAGGAAATGTTTGTTTATACAAAGACGCAAAAGTGAGCAAAATCGATTGAATATGCATGCCAGGCCGCTAGGTAATATATAGGCCAGGTAATACCTTTTTCAGGACACCGACAGGGGCTCTCATTACGTTTGTTTCGCCCTCGATGTAGGGTCAGAGCTCTTCGCTTAATGCAACAAGAGCTTGTTTAGTCATTCTGAAGTTTTCCACCCAAGCACTGTCGTCAACTAATCCATTCTCAAAATTGTCCCACCACTGACTGGTTCTGCCCGGTCTTGTCCAAACTCACCTCTGTCGCATTGTTATTACCGGCTTGGCGCATCCAGTGCGACGTGAACATGTTTTGCGCTTCTTGCCGTATTCAGTGGCGCAAACGTCTGACACTGCATGTTCACCCCATGTCACACTGGCGGCAGTCGGGCTTGAGGGGAGGGTGTTGTTTGCTCGTTTTTTTGCTAAAGAGAGATGTCAGAAGTGGGATTCGAACCCACGCCTCCAGGGGAGACTGCGACCTGAACGCAGCGCCTTAGACCGCTCGGCCATCCTGACATGCTGGTCTGGTCTGGTCTGGTCTGGTCTGGTCTGGTCTGGTCTGGTCTGGTCTGGTCTGGTCTGGTCTGGTCTGGTCTGGTCTGGTCTGGTCTGGTCTGGTCTGGTCTGGTCTGGTCTGGTCTGGTCTGGTCTAATTCATAGTCATTCCCAACAGACACAAAATTTCAAAGCATCACACATTCTGTGGTTCAGATACAGCTGCCTGTGATTACACTTTTGGTGGTTTCGTGCGCACATGAAGCTTCGAGAATTGAACCTTTTCTCGAACCAATTGGTTCAAGTGGTTCAATGCCTCATGAGGCTTCATCTCACCATCACTAAGTTAAACATTTAAACAATAAACATTTGTAAAACAGTAAAACATTGAAACAATAAACATTTTTAAAACAGTAAAACATTTAAAAGGACAGTGCAGTTATGGTTGGAGTGAAAAGGCCAGTCTGAACAGATGAGTTTTGAGTTTGGTTTTGAAGTTTGGGAGTGTGTCAGTGCAAATGTGTTAGGGTTAGGGTTAGGGTTTAGGGTTTAGGGTTTAGGGATCGGAAAATGAGGAATGCTTCACAAATTTGCGTGTCATCCTTGCACAGCTGTGAGGTCATTAGCAGCTGTGAGGTCATGAGCAGCTGTGAGGTCATTAGTAGCTGTGAGGTCATTAGCAGCTGTGAGGTCATGAGCAGCTGTGAGGTCATGAGCAGCTGTGAGGTCATTAGCAGCTGTGAGGTCATGAGCAGCTGTGAGGTCATTAGCAGCTTTGACGTCATTAACAGCTGTGAGGTCGTTAGCAGCTGTGAGGTCATTAGCAGCTGTGAGGTCATTAGCAGCTGTGAGGTCGTTAGCAGCTGTGAGGTCGTTAGCAGCTGTGAGGTCGTTAGCAGCTGTGAGGTCATTAGCAGCTGTGAGGTCATTAGCAGCTGTGAGGTCATTAGCAGCTGTGAGGTCGTTAGCAGCTGTGAGGTCGTTAGCAGCTGTGAGGTCGTTAGCAGCTGTGAGGTCGTTAGCAGCTGTGAGGTCGTTAGCAGCTGTGAGGTCATTAACAGCTCTGAGGACATTAACAGTAGAGGTAAGATCGGGCCTAAAAAATCCAGCCCGACCCGACTCGGCCCGCAGGTATTAAAGCCCGACCCGGCCCGAGCCCGACCAATTAACTTGATTTGCAGGCCCGAGCCCGAAGCAAACCCGAAATTTCATATTTTATTTGTGAGGGGCGTTTTTTTTGAAACAAATGATAATATAGATGTTTGAAGATCATCAATTTTGCTAGTACAGCTGTTTAAATGCCTGCTCAGAGTCGAATGTTCCCCCTAATGTTTTATGTGTCTGAGCAAACACACTAACTCCCTGAGCGCTCCTTGGACTCCTGTGCGCGACATCCGACATGCACCCCCCCCCCCCCGCTACACGCGGAAAGAGCTGCGCGTGCTCGCGGCTTGCGCGTGCTCGTGGCTTACACCGGTAGAAGTTTAATACGAGACACATACTTTTGTTTCTGAATACTGGACGATTCCCCCGTATTCAGATGACCCCGCGGCTGAAAAAAAAGCGGAACTCTTTCATCCCTGCAGCTGCATAGGTTTTCTTGTGCAGCTGAGAATGTCGTGAGCAGCTGCGCAATTGCGCAGGCGCGGAGAGGGAACGTCGAGGTGCCAGTCTTTTTGCTCTCGTATGAAAGCAAAGCGCCACATGTGACTACATTCAGCGAAGCCAACGCAAGTTTCTGTAGCATTTTCAACAATCAATTTGAAGCTTTTCCACACCTCACTCTTACCGGTGCGTGTTTGTCTTTTCAGTTCTCCTGTCTTTAGTTTATCCTTAACTTCTTGCTCCTCCATATTGGGGATACCAGGTCAAAATAGATGCGGACTTGCGGAGGGGAAGATTATTAAGAGCGGCTCCTGTTTAATAGTTAAATAGCAATTACCTTACAGCGCCTTCTCTGTTTTATCCAAATTATTTATTTTAAAACAAGTATTCCTTAGTTTAGTATCCACACATCGTTTTATTATACATTTTTATAAACATATATTTATTTAAAAAAAAAGTCAGCGAGAGAGAAGCCCGAGCCCGAGCCCGACCCGAAGCAATGATTGACATTTTAGGCCCGAACCCGACCCGAAATTCGGGTCGGGTCTGGTCGGGCTCGGACTCGGGCTTAAGATCTTACCTCTAATTAACAGTCAGAAGTGCTGATTGGCTATAGTTTCCAAGATATAATAGGAAATATAAATAGGAAAATAGGAAATTTATGCAAAATAAGGCAAAAACGGTCGTTTATCAGAAGGTCCAGTGTGTCTACAAGCAACAGTTCTATCTGAAAGCCTGTCTGCACATTCACATACATTCAGTTAAAATGTCTACAGTTTTAACATAATCGGTATATATAATATATATTATTATATCATTACATATCTTGAATACATTAGCTAACCAGCACAGTTATCAATTGGTTTTCAGTTCATCTTATCAATATAAATGAGATTTAGCCACTTTTATCTCAGAAGCAGATCAAGTCCAAAAATTTGTAGACCAGTGATATTGATGAAAAGGGAGAATAACACTGGACCAAGGATTGGCCCTTGTGGGACTCCAACATCACAATCCAAACATTAAGATTTTACACCATCAGCTTCCACATTCTGTTTCCTGTGGGACAGATACGATGTAAACCACTGAAGAACTTGACTGGAGATGTTAAACTGAGTCACCCTGGAGCAGAATCTGAAGGTTTACAGAGTCAAAGGTTTTCTCCAAGTCTAAGAAGACCGCCCCAACACAGGGACTCCCGTGGAGCTCTTTGTGTTTTGGTTGTCAGCGGACACAGGACAGTGTCTGTGGAGTGATGGGCCCAAACTGTAGCGGGTGTAGTGAGGGTTGGGTGTTTTCCAAATGAGCCGTAAGGAGTTTAACTACCCACTTCTCAGCTATTTAGATATAACAGGAAGTACGCTTATTGGACGATAATTAGCCATGTCTGTTTTAGCACCAGATTTAAAAATTTTAAAATTGGTGTCACCGCAGCTATTTTCCAATCAGTTGGAACAACCGAGTGTTTGAAGGACGTATTGAGGAGATGCGTGATGGGTCATACAAGAGAATCCTTAAATTCTTTCAGAAATTTGTATGTAGACCAAATGCATCAAGTGCTTTTGAGATTCTTAAGCCTGTAATTAATTTGAGAACTTGATGATATTTAACGGTGTTAAATATCATTGATCCTGAACATGGCCTGATCAGGGTTATTGATATTATCAGAGCAGGTGGAGTGAAGTGTTGATCTCTTCTTGTTCATCTCTGGAGAGAGGCTTTCACTGAGATGTTCTCTATCTCAACCTCGTTAGATGCAGAACATTTCAAGTGATTTTTTTACATCCAACAACACCTCCTCCTTTTCCCCCAATTCTTTCCCTTCTAAACAGCTTTGGGAAGAAACACCAGAGTCCGGAGATGAGCTTGTGAGCCAAGTTTCTGATTGTCCTAAAATGTCAATGTTTGAGTCACTTGATGTGCTCCAGTTGCTCAGGCTTTGATACTGCGTATACATGAGCACAGGAGCCCCTTCGGTTTATCTTCAGAGTCCCAGATTAGTTTGGCCTAGTTAAGTGTCTTTAGAATCTTTAGAATTTGTCTCCCGGTGCTTCTCATTACAGGATTTCAATAATCAATCATTATTTTCCCAACTGGACAGAATCCGATCATCTTTGTGATCCTCAGAACTGTCACCTGCACCTCCGCCCGACTCGCCTGCACCTCCGCCCGACTCGCCTGCACCTCCGCCCAACTCACCTACGCTTCCGCCTGACTCACCTGTACCTTGACGCACCTGCACCTCCACCCGACTCGCCTGCACCTCCGCCCGACTCACCTGCACCTCCGCCCGACTCACCTGCACCTCCGCCCGACTCACCTGCACCTCCACCCGACTCACCTGCACCTCCGCCCGACTCACCTGCACCTCCGCCCGACTCACCTGCGCCTCCACCCAACTCACCTGCACCTCCGCCTAACTCACCTGCGCCTCCACCTGACTCACCTGTACCTTGACGGACCTGCACCTCTGCCCAACTCGCTGAGTCTCTGCCTGACTCACCTGCACCTCCACCCGACTCGCCTTCACCTCCGCCCGAGTCTCCTGCACCTCCGCCCGACTCACCTGCGCCTCCGGCCGACTCATCTGCACCTCCGCCTGACTCACCTGTACCTTGACGCACCTGCACCTCCGCCCGAGTCTCCTGCACCTCCGCCCGACTCACCTGCGCCTCCGGCCGACTCATCTGCACCTCCGCCGACTCACCTGCACCTCCAGTGGACTCGCCTGCGCCTCCACCCGACTCGCCTGCGCCTCCGCCCGACTCGCCTGTGCCTCCGCCAACTCACCTGCACCTCCGCACGACTCACCAGCACCTCCACCCGACTCACCTGCGCCTCCGCCAACTCACCTGCGCCTCCGCCCGACTTGCCTGCACCTCCGCCCGACTTGCCTGCGCCTCCACCCGACTCGCCTGTGCCTCTACCTGACTCACCTGCACCTCCACCCGACTCGCCTGCGCCTCCGCCCGACTCGCCTGCGCCTCCGCCCAACTCGCCTGTGCCTCCAGCTGACTCACCTGCACCTCCACCCGACTCGCCTACACCTCTGCCCGACTCACCTGCACCTCCGGCCGACTCATCTGCACCTCCGCCTCAACTCACCTGCGCCTCCGCCCGACTCGCCTGTGCCTCGACTTGCCTGCGCCTCCATCTGACTCACCTGCGCCTCCGCCCCTCGTCGACCTCATCACCAAACGGACAGACAGGACCCGACAGGACTGATCCATGTCCCGTACTCTTTCTTTAGCGCGGTTGGTACGTACCGCACAGGAACGTGCTCCTCCATGTTTTTTAGATCCATTTTCCGGAGGTTAGTGGACTAAATGATCCTGTGTTGAAAAGTCTGTGGAGCGGCGAGCGCATGGACAGTGAACATTAAAGGGGAGATGCTGTGAACTTTGGGCTTTGTCATTTATATTTCATTAAGTATCCGAATATCATTTAAAGTTTGTTTTAATTTAACACGTTCAGACTTATTCTACGGGCAATAGTATTTATTGATCCAGTTTGTCCATATTTTGGATTGCTGATCACGTGCGTTCTACTGTCTGTGGGTGTGAGACTTTCTAATACGAGGAGACGGACGACTTGACAAATCGTCCATTGAAACGTAAAGGGACATTTGGTAACGGTAATACAGCCAATCAGAATCCGAAGTGTACGAGAAATAACCCGGGAGGAAAGTGGCTTTTAAAACACTTATTTTATTCAAAGCACTCAATTTTTCAAGCCATTACAATCAAGTTCTTATTCTGATTTCAACATTTAGACAAACTTTATTGATCCACAAGGAAATTAATTGGGTACAGTCGCTCACTCATCAATATAATCTATAACAAAGGGGAACCAAAAATAAAAGAACAGCAAAAAAAGAGCAAGAGACCAGATTATTATATTATAAAAATAAAAAATGATAAGTGTATATGTACAAATCAGAATAAAATAGAAAAATAAGTAATAAAATACAAAATAAAATATCAAACCACTGCTATATACAGTTGTAGGGAGTATTATCTGTCCCTCCACAGACTGGTAGATCTCTAGTAACTTACTGCACACATTGAAAGACCTGAGCTTTCTCAGGAAGTAGAGTCTGCTCATGCTCTTCCTGTAGAAGCATTACAGTTGTCCCTCCAGTCCAGCCTGTTGTCCACATGGACGAAGAGGTTCTTGTAGCAGTCCACAATCTCCACATCATGACCCTGGATGGTGATGAGCTTCACTGGTGTTCTCTTTCTCCTGAAGTCAATCACCAGTTCCTTGGTCTTGTCCGCGTTCAGGAGCAGATGGTTTGCCTGGAACCACTCCTCAAAATTTGCAATCAGTGTCCTGTACTCCAGCTCCTGTCCATCCCAACCACCGCAGAGTGATCAGAGAACTTCTGCAGATGGACCCTGAGCTGTACTGGAAATCAGAGGTGTACAGAGTGAACAGGAACGGAGGCAGGACTGTACAATGTGAAGCTACTACATTACTGACCACAGTATCAGACAGGGTGGTCCCCAGTCACATGTACTGAGGCCTGCCTGACAGGTAGTCCGTAATCCAGGAGCCACCCATCCTGAGCAGCTTCATGCCCATCAGAAAGGGCTGGATTGTGTTAAAGGGACTGGAGAAATCAAAGAACAATATCCTCACAGAGCCCTTACAGGGTCCAGGGATGGTGCCACCAGGGGTCTGAGCTGAGCCAGAACAAGTCTCTCAAACACTTTCATGACATGAGACGTCAGCGCAACTGGTCTGAAGTCATTAAGTTTAGATGGGACAGGCTTCTTGGGCACTGGCACAATGCATGAGGTCTTCTGCAGGAGGTCTTCTGCAGGAGGTCTTCTGCAGGAGGTCTTCTGCAGGAGGTCTTCTACAGGAGGTCTTCTACAGGAGGTCTTCTACAGGAGGTCTTCCATAACACCGGTATCCTTTCAAGCTTCAGACTCAGTGTAAAGAGAAAGTGCAGGTGTCCCAGTGAGCTCCTCACGGGGGGTGACTTGTTCTTGTCCAGGAGACTTGTTTTGGTGAACTGCCTTCTCACCTGGGCAGGTGACAAAGACACTGAGCTGGGTTCCTCTATGGGGGTGGGGGCAGGTGTGGGAGCAGAGGTGATGGGCTGATGAATGGTCTGTGGTGAGGTGTGGACTGGGCGTCTGGGAGGTGAAGAGGTGGAGGTGCCCGGAGAAGAGAAATTATTAAAATGCAAATTGAGTAGGTTTGATCTGTCTGGGCTATTGTCCTGCTGCTTTGCTCTAGAGAGACCTGTGATGGTCTTCATTCTCCTCCAAACATCTCTGGTGTTGTTCTGTTTGAGTTTAGGCTCCGGTTTCCTCCAATAGACCTCCTGACCCTGCCTCAGCTGGACCTTCAGCTGCTGTTGCACTAAGGTCCGCTTCTTATTCTTAGTAGATCCTTCAGCTGGCTGGAGATCCAGGGCTTGTTGTTGGGGAAATAGCGGACACACACACACACACACGTGACGTTTGGATAAACTTTTTCCAACTTTGTATGGTCCCAACATGGGCGCCTTTCTTCTCCGAAGGCTCAGAAGTTCTGTGGTTTCTATGGGTCATTTCATTTCAAACTAAAGCAAAGTTCTCCGGCCTTAACAGGAAGAAGCGGCACCTGGATCCTGAGCATCAGAATCATTTCAGACCAAAGCCTCAAGTCTGTCCATGAACACTGTGCAATGTTCTAAGATCAGATTTGAAGTGACTGGAGTGAGTTTCTAAAACATTCGTAAAAACATCTTAAAACACCAAACACTGAAAAAGTGTCACTAAACCACAGAACAAAGCATCACTCTGTATTTACACAAATGTACGGAACATCCCTCAGGTCTGACCCGGTCTAAGTCCAGGACTCGCATCTGACCCGGTCTAAGTCCAGGACACACATCTGACCCGGTCTAACCCGGTCTAAGTCCGGGTCTCGCATATGACCCGGTCTAAGTCCGGGTCTCGCATATGACCTGGTCTATGTCCGGGTCTCCGGTGGATCTGAACTCGTTTAACTCCAGGCCCTCGGAGGTCCTCTCTCTGGCGCCCCTTCTGGCCCGCACCTGAAACAACAGGACACAGAACATCCACAGGTCACAAAACCAGGACCATCGACTGAAGAAGTGTCCTGAGTGTGACGTCACCACAGCGTCCAGCTCCAAATGAAGCTCATCGAGGCCAGCAGTTAGAGCGGCTAATCTGGAGCCTGACTGGTCTTAATGTTCAGATCTGGATTTAAGGACAAAATGTTGAAGTCCAAACCCCAGGGTCATGTAGAGCTCTGTCAGAGACACAAACTCAACTCAAACTCAACTGGAGCCAGAGTCTGTGGAGCCCATACACGCCCGACGGCGAAAGGGAGACGTGTCCACAGAGATGGACAGTACCAAACCAGAACTAAACCAGGACTAAACCAGGACTAAATCAGATCTGAACCAGGACTAAACCAGGAGTAAATCGGACCTAAACCAGGTCTAAACCAGGTCTACACCAGGTCTAAGCCAGGCCTAAACCAGGCCTAAACCAGGCCTAAACCAGGTCTAAACCAGGACTAAACCAGGACTAAACCAGGCCTAAACCGTGTCTAAACCAGGACTATACCAGGCCTAAACCAGGCCTAAACCAGGCCTTAACGAGGTCTAAACCAGGACTAAATCAGGCCTAAACCGTGTCTAAACCAGGACTAAACCAGGTCTAAACCAGGACTAAACCAGGATTAAACCAGGTCTAAACCAGGACTGAATGAGGCCTAACCCAGGAAAAACTAGGACTAAACCAGGTCTACACCAGGACTAAAGGTCAGTACCTTGTAGTAGTAGTAGGACAGTGGGAGGGTGTACAGGAGCAGAAAGAACAGAAGAATCACCACGGCTCTGATGATCAGGTCTGAGCCTAACTCTGAAATGCAAAAGAACCCAGATCAGACCAAGACCAGGACCAAGAGCAGGACTAAGACCAGGACTAGGACCAGGACCGGGACCAAGACCAAGGTCGAGACCAGGACCAGGGCCGAGACCAAGGCCAAGACCAGGACCAAGAGCAAGGTCGAGACCAGGACCAAGACCAAGGCCAAGACAAGGCCAAGGACCAAGACCAGGACCAAGACCAAGACCAGGGCTGAAACCAAGACCAGGACCAAGACTAAGACTTGAACCCTCCCCTGAGGCTATAGCTGGATGTACCTCCCACAGAAGTGTGTGTGTGTGTTAGGGGTGGCACGGTTCACAAAATTCACGGTTCGGTTCGTATCACAGTTTAAGGGTCACGGTTTTCGGTTCTGTGCGGTTTTTATTGGTTTCTTTCAAAATACACCTTATATCCATTTATCTTAATAATCCACAATAACAGGATATAACATTAAAAAGGTTATAAGATTATATAATATTCTAATGTAATATAAAATCTTAATACAATGTAATAATCACACAATCTGAATTTGACATGACTTTAACCATCTCTCCGATCTGGTGGCAGTAACTGTCACCTGCTGTTGAAAAAACCCAACCACTAGATATTGAAGAAACAGAAACAAAAGTACGTGTCTCGTATTAAACTTCTACGGTAGAAGTTCACCGGTAGAGCACGTGCGCTAGTGAGCACGCGTGTGAGCGAGCACGTGTAACGTGTAACATGTATCACAGGGCAGGTTAAACTTTATAAAACATCTGTCCGTGTCTCACGCTGTCTCCTCCTGTTAGCTTCCCTGATAGCGTGCATAAGCTAGGGAGCTCAATGCCTCTGATTAGAGCGCATTTCAGTGGCGGCGTGGGAGGGGGGAGTCCGTGACTTTCCTTTTCCCCAGACACCGGACTTAAATGACACTGGTGCATCCTCTATGTCCTTGCCGTTGTCTCCACTCTCACTTGTCATTTCTATCTAACTTTATTTAAAGGCAAATTAACGTTTTTTTACAATCTGAGCCTTCTTTCGGCAATAAAACAAGTAGTTTTACTCACCCATAGCAGTTTGCTGTCAATTGGAGCTGTATCGCAGAACTTATGTTGAGCCGTTCTGTTCTACTAATGATCCCGTATCCGTTAACATGGTGCTCGTATCATATGCTCGGGGCATTACTTTGCGGTGTCCAAATAACACAAACTTTAGCACTTTTCAAATCATAGAAGCCCGATGTCTTAATGTAAGATTTCGTTTGAAGCAAAAGTGGCCTGTAATCCGAGATTTAGCCATAGTTTCGAGTAGATGAGGAGGACTGTGCTATCAGCTCCCGGGACCCAAACATGAAACACAAAGCTGAAAACTATGGATAAATCTTGGATTACAGGCCACTTTTGCTTCAAACGAAATCTTACATTAAGATATCGGGCTTCTATGATTTGAAAAGTGCTAAAGTTTGTGTTATTTGGACACCGCAAAGTAATGCCCCGAATATCATGCCCCGGTAAGTCATGGACTTTCCCCCTGGGGGTTGTAGGTTCAAACCCCCCCCGGGCAATGAGCTAACCAGTGTGGGTCCTTGGGCAAGACCCTTCACGGTACTGCCCCCTGGGCGCCGAAAAAGATGGCTGCTCACTGCTCCTGAAAAGGATGGGTCAAATGCAGAAGTCAAATTTCTCCCGTGTGTCACTGTGTGTCATTGTGTGTGAGACCAATAAAGGCTTAAGCCTAAAAAAAAAATCTATACTCAGGCTAATGGATACACTACAACATAACTTTCACCAAACAGCTCCAAATGACAAGAAAGTGCTATGGGTGAGTCAAACGACTTGTTTTATTACCGAAAGAAGGCTCAGATTGTAAAATAACGTTACTTTTCCTTTAAGAAGTGACTTTATTGATCTCACACTGGAGAAATTCTTCTCTGCATTTGACCCATCCTGTTATTAGGAGCAGTGGGCAGCACATTACTGCGCCCGGGGACCATCTCCATGATCTTCTTGCTTTGGTTTGGTCAGGACCTCAGCTGGAGGATTTTACCTGGAGCATGTTTTGGGTTGATGGGGGAAACCCACCCAGACACGGGGAGAACATGCAAACTCCACACAGAAAGGCTCGGGCGATCCAAATCTTACGGCCATACCAACGTGCCACACCGGGATCGAACCCAGAGCTTTCTTGCTGTGAAGCATGAGTGCTAGCCACTCAGCCACCGTTACCGCACTCATTCATCTTTCTCGCGAAATGCCAAATGTCAGGTGCGCACCGAACGGTTCGTCAGTTTTTCATGAACCATGCCACCCCTAGTGTGTGTGTGTGTGTGTATATGTGTGTGTGTATGTATGTGTGTGTGTGTCTGTGTGTGTCTGTGTGTGTGTATGTATGTATGTGTGTATGTATGTATGTGTGTGTCTGTGTGTGTGTATGTATGTATGTGTGAGTCTGTGTGTCTGTGTGTGTGTATGTGTGTCTGTGTGTGTGTATGTATGTATGTGTGTGTGTATGTATGTGTGTCTGTGTGTGTGTATGTATGTATGTGTGTGTGTATGTATGTATGTGTGAGTCTGTGTGTCTGTATGTGTGTATGTGTGTGTGTGTGTGTATATATATACACTCAACAAAAATATAAACGCAACACTTTTGTTTTTGCTCCCATTTTTCCTGAGACGGACCCAAAGATCCAAAATTCACTCCAGATACACAACACTACCATTTCTCTCAAACATTGTTCACAAATCTGTCTAAATGTGTGACAGCGAGCACCTCTGCCCCACCGAGACAATCCACCCCACCTCACAGGTGCGCCACATCAAGATGCCGATCTGACATCATGACCAGTGCAGAGGTGCGCCCCAGACTGCCCACAATAAAAGGCCACCCCGAAATGTGCATTTTTTTTTTTTTTTTGCTTTATTGGGGGTCTGGGGACTCAGAACCAGTCAGTATCTGGTGTGACCACCATTTGCCTCATGCAGTGCAACACATCTTCTTCACATAGAGTTTATCAGATTGTCAGTTGTGGCCTGTGGAATGTTGGTCCACTCCTCTTCAAAGGCTGTTATGGACGAAGAACACAGGTGCATTTTATTGATGGCATTTTGAATGCACAGAGATACCGTGATGAGATCCTGAGGCCCATTGTTGTGCCATACATCCATGATCACCTCCTCATGTTTCAGCAAGATAATGCACGGCCCCATGTTGCAAGGATCTGTACACAATTCTTGGAAGCTGAAAATGTCCCAGTTCTTGCATGGCCAGCATACTCACCGGACATGTCACCCATTGAGCATGTTTGGGATGTGCTTGACCGGCGTATACGACAGTGTGTACCAGCTCCCACTAATATCCAGCAACTTCACACAGCCATTGAAGAGCAGTGGACCAACATTCCACAGGCCACAATTGACAATCTGATAAACTCTATGTGAAGAAGATGTGTTGCACTGCATGAAGCAAATGGTGGTCACACCAGATACTGACTGGTTCTGAGTCCCCAGACCCCCAATAAAGCAAAAAAATGCACATTTCGGGGTGGCCTTTTATTGTGGGCAGTCTGGGGTGCACCTGTGCACTGGTCATGATGTCGGATCGGCATCTTGATGTGGCGCACCTGTGAGGTGGGGTGGATTGTCTCGGCGGGGCAGAGGTGTCGCTGTCACACATTTGGACAGATTTGTGAACAATGTTTGAGAGAAATGGTAGTGTTGTGTATCTGGAGTGAATTTTGGATCTTTGGGTCCATCTCAGGAAAAATGGGAGCAAAAACAAAAGTGTTGCGTTTATATTTTTGTTGAGTGTATATATATATATATACTGTGTCTATATATATATATATATATATATATATATATATATATATATATATATATGTGTGTGTGTGTGTGTGTGTATATATATGTGTGTGTGTGTGTGTGTGTATATATGTGTGTGTGTATGTGTGTGTATATATTTGTGTGTATGTGTGTGTATATATGTGTGTGTATATATATTTGTGTATATATGTGTGTGTGTGTATGTGTGTGTATATGTGTGTGTGTGTGTGTGTGTATATGTGTGTGTGTGTATATATATATATATATATATATATATATATATATATATATATATATATATATATATATGTGTGTGTGTGTGTGTGTGTGTGTGTGTGTGTGTGTGTATATATGTGTGTGTGTGTGTGTGTACCTCCCACAGACAGCTGGAGGGTGGGGCTCTCAGAGGAGAAGTTGTGGTTGAACACCTCCAGGAGGTAAACACAGGTGTAGTTTCCTTTGTGGGCGTGGTCAGCGTCAGAGAACAGGAAGTGGGCGGAGTGATTGACGGCGGGCAGGGTGCGGTTCTGTCCGGGGGGCGCGGCGGGAGAGAGGAGCCGGAAGGAGCCTCCCGGGTACTGCGGCTCCACGGAGCATTTGACCGTGAAGTTTGACCCCAGCTGCACCTGCACCCCCTGGGGGCGGGCCCTGGAGATCCCGTCAGACACAGACACAGAGATGATTGGACGATTCAGGAGGTCTGAGGAGAGACGTGATTGGACAGATCAGTGTGTGTGTGTGTGTGTGTGTGTGTGATACACTCCTCTGCAGCAACTAGAAAAAACATTTGAGACAAAAAATTTTGAAGTCAGAACTTTACCTGAACACACCACCTCCACACCCCGGCGAGAGGAGGAGGATGAACCAGAGACACATTCTCTCACTGAAGACTTCTTCACACAGTCAAATGAGAAACACCACATACGACTCTGTGGAAAATCATCTCTCTCTTCTCCATAAACAGCAGAGCCACAGTCCAGGGCTCTGCACACACCAGCTGTGTGCTCGTAGTCCCAGGTTCCGTTGGGCTCCATCCGTCTCCACTCTCCTCTGAGTTTCACCTCCACAGTCCCAGCACAGCGACTGGCCCTTCCCACCAGCCTGAGCGGCTCTGAACAGACAAGAGACAGAGTGAGCCCCGCCCCTTTACATGAGGCACACACAGTCACACAGACACGCAGACACACACACCAAGGGAGGAGGCAAGAGGCTAGCAGGGGGCAGCGAGAGCACATGAAGTTAGTGCTCACAGATCTGATTGTCCATAAGCCATTCTTTTAACTTTGTTTTGAAGGTGACGTATGAGTTTGCGTTCCTGATGGTGGTGGGAGTGAGGTTCCAGTCAGAGGCAGCGCGGACAGAGAAGGATGTTTGACCAAATGTACTCTTTCTGAAGGGGGTGATGCAGTCCCCTCTTACTGCTCCTCTGGTTCTACTGTGGGTGGTGTTTCTGACATTTATAAATCGGCTAAGTGGTGGGGCTGACAGACTGTGCATGATTTTATAGATGGGGCATAGATTGGAGTATTTGATTGTGTTATCCAAGTTGAGTAGACTGTGTTTGTGTAATATTGGACAGTGATGGGTGTGGTTGGGTTTTTTGTCCAGGATTTTAACTGTGCGTTTGTGCAGTGAATACAGAGGTTTCAGAGCTGTGGCAGTGGCAAGTGACCAGATGGGTAGACAGTAGGTAATGTGGGACAGAATCATTGAATGCATGAACATTTTTGCTGCTAGGGTAGACATTTGGTGACGGATATGTCTGAAATTACGGGTGTTGAATTTGATACGATTGCAGATTTTATTGATGTGTGCTTTGAATGTGAGGTTGGAGTCAATTAATAAGCCGAGGTATTTGTATTCTGTTACAATTTGCAGAGGTTCTCCGGAGACAAGAACATCAGGCATGGTATTGGTTGTTGTGTTGGTTTTGGTGAAGAACATAGCTACAGTTTTGGATGTGTTGAGTTTGAGGCATGACTTTTCTAACCAGGATGAAATTTGGATCATGGAGTTAGTGAGTATATGTGCAACCTGGGCTGAGTTATTGCCATGAGTGTAAATGACTGTGTCGTCTGCATACATGATTATGGAAACGTTATTACAAACAGAGGGGAGGTTGTTAATGTACAGTGAGAAGAGCAGTGGGGCCAGAGTGGAACCTTGGGGAAGACCGGTGAGCAGATTAAGGGCAGTAGACTGATGGGACTAAATACGGACATGTTGAGATCGGTTGGTGAGATATGATTTGATCCAATTCAGTGTATCTGGAGTGTGACCAAGACGGGTAGAGCGGCTGGATTGCAGTGAGTTCCACAGATACTGGAGGCATGGTTGACGTGGTCCACAGTTTTTAATGTTTTTTTTCAGTTTGCACAAAAAATATAAAGTGCTCACGTGCAAAGTGCAGTGCAAAATAAATTAAGGAGGATAGGAGCGTGGCTTTTCTCCAGCAGCAGAGCAATCAATGATAGGATACAGGTGGCTTAAATAGTGCTGGGTAAAACCATAAAAACTCCAAGGGGTGTATCATTAACATTAGCAGTTTAAAACTAAGTTAAAATCCTCCAATAAAATACCCATCATCAAATAAACCATGTAAAACCCACATACAAAAATAAACTCTTAGAAACCAACACCTAATAAAGTATAAAATGAATAAACCCAATTAAAATAGGTGGCATTTCCTCCCCCTGATGTCTGCTGTCTTGAGCTGGCCCGGAACTCTTAAATGGTGTCTGGTCCCCCGGGGAATCTTTTGGCCAGACACCTGGACATGAGACACAGGTAAGTAAAACCACAACTCAACCCACGCATACCACTTTCACACTTTAAAATATCCACATCCCACACACGCAAACACACACAAGACACAACTAATTTAAAAAGTGGCACATATTGCACATTGATTGTTGTCGTTTGTCTCCACAGACCGGCGGCCACCATTACCGGAAGCACCCGCCCGACCGGACTCCGTGACAAACGCTAAAAATGTTTTCAATAAATACTTTAAAACAATACAAATGTGTGCAATCTTATATGTGCAAATTAGCGTATCTTGTAAGTGCTCCGTGCTCTAAAGGTGCAATGTAAATATATATAAAGTGCAAAGTCTATGAAAGTGCATGTGTGGATACTCATTCCGTAACGAACGGCCTGTTCGTTACATTTCCCCCTCCCTCTCCTAAGGCGCAGCCTCCTCCTCAGCACTCCTGGAGAGACAGTCCGCTACCATGTTATCTCTTCCGGGCCGGTACTGGACTGTAAAGTTGTATGGCTGCAAGGAGAGGTACCATCCAGTGATGCGGTTGTTGGCATCCTTCATTTTATGCAGCCATTGGAGAGCGCGATGGTCTGTCTCCAACAGGTCATCTATCCGAGGCATTGGATAGGGATCAAAATTAGATATCGCGTTGAGATACCTAAAGTCAATACAAAAGCGCAAAGAGCCGTCTTTCTTAGGTACCAGTACAATAGGACTGCACCATTCACTACTTGACACTTCAATTATTCCTAGCGCCAACATTAGCTTGATTTCCTTTTGCAACACAGGGACCAACCGCTCAGGGATCCTGTAGCTCCTCTGGCGTTGTTGCATCCATACTGTTAAGACTGATGCTGGTAAAACCCAACTCTTTACCTAATAGATTCCTATCAATGTCAGTAACAACCTGGTCATTTCTGCTACGACCAGTATGCAGCTTGCCTGCAGGAGCACCAATTAGCTCCTTCACTTTTTGATAATTGTTGGAGTGGAGAATGTCCATTTGCACAAAAGCGCTGCATGCCTTGCCAGTCAATAGGGGGACAAGGCGGACCGCCCACTCTTCCTTTGGCCAATGACAAACTTGGGCCATCCGCTCAAATGTGATTAAAAAATGTTCAATGTCATCTTCTGGGGTCAAGATTGGCAGTTTGGGCTCCCTCTGCGGTCTGTAGCCATAGCCGCCAGGGTCCGGGCCATAATCTTCACCACCATCATCCTCATCATAGTCACCTGATGGCTCAGTTTTCCTTGCACATACAACTCAGAGTGCTCGGACCTCCTCTGCTGCTGCTGGATTTGCTGGAACTGCCGCTGCATGGCCTTCCAGCGCTGCTCCTGTTGAAGCTGGTCTTTCTCCTGCTTCCTCTCTCTGGCATCTTGCCTCTCGATCAATGCTTTCACGAGAGCAGTCAACTCCTCCACTTTATCATGGGACCCACTTGTGCCCTCTTGGGGGTCAGATGTTACAGCATTTCCTTCATCTGGCTCCTCAGCTTTTCTTCCTCCTCTTAGCATCATGTTAATTTGCGGACTCACTGTGGCGGGGCAGCACTTCTGACACCAAATGTGACCACTGTGGCGGGGTATTCCACGCCCGGCTCCAAGCCAGCGATCCCACTTCTGACACCAAATGTCGGCGTAGACGGGTAGAGCGGCTGGATTGCAGTGAGTTCCACAAACAGATACTGGAGGCATGGTTGACGTGGTCCACAGTTTTTAATGTTTTTTTTCAGTTTGCACAAAAAATATAAAGTGCTCACGTGCAAAGTGCAGTGCAAAATAAATTAAGGAGGATAGGAGCGTGGCTTTTCTCCAGCAGCAGAGCAATCAATGATAGGATACAGGTGGCTTAAATAGTGCTGGGTAAAACCATAAAAACTCCAAGGGGTGTATCATTAACATTAGCAGTTTAAAACTAAGTTAAAATCCTCCAATAAAATACCCATCATCAAATAAACCATGTAAAACCCACATACAAAAATAAACTCTTAGAAACCAACACCTAATAAAGTATAAAATGAATAAACCCAATTAAAATAGGTGGCATTTCCTCCCCCTGATGTCTGCTGTCTTGAGCTGGCCCGGAACTCTTAAATGGTGTCTGGTCCCCCGGGGAATCTTTTGGCCAGACACCTGGACATGAGACACAGGTAAGTAAAACCACAACTCAACCCACGCATACCGCTTTCACACTTTAAAATATCCACATCCCACACACGCAAACACACACAAGACACAACTAATTTAAAAAGTGGCACATATTGCACATTGATTGTTGTCGTTTGTCTCCACAGACCGGCGGCCACCATTACCGGAAGCACCCGCCCGACCGGACTCCGTGACAAACGCTAAAAATGTTTTCAATAAATACTTTAAAACAATACAAATGTGTGCAATCTTATATGTGCAAATTAGCGTATCTTGTAAGTGCTCCGTGCTCTAAAGGTGCAATGTAAATATATATAAAGTGCAAAGTCTATGAAAGTGCATGTGTGGATACTCATTCCGTAACGAACGGCCTGTTCGTTACATGGAGAAAAGTTGAATGAAGACAGTTTGGACAGCAAAATATTGTGATTTACAGTGTCGAAGGCTTTTTTCAGGTCCAGGAATACAGCTCCCACCACCCCACCTCGGTCCAGTTGTGCTCGGATATTTTCAGTGAAGTAGCAGGTTGCAGATTCGGTTGAGTAGTTGGACCTGAAGCCAAACTGCATAGAGTGGAGTTTATATGGTGAGGTGTTCAGATGGGTGGTGATTTGCTTGGCAACAATTTTCTCTGCGATTTTGGATGTGGCTGGAAGTATGCTGATGGGTCGGTAGTTAGCTAGGCACTGGGGGTCTCCGTTTCTGTAGATTGGTATGACTGCAGAGGATTTCCAAATGCTAGGAAACCTGCCTTGGATTAGTGACTGATTGATGAGCATGGTGAGAGGGCGAGTGATGGATGAGCTAAGGTCCTTCAGCATGACTGTATTCATGCCAAAGACATCTTTGCAGCTGGATGGCCTGAGTGCTTTGACGGTCTGGCATATGGCAGATTCAGTGACAGGTGTGAAAATGAACGCAGGTGAATTACAGATTGTAGTGGACATTTTAGTGATTGCTGGGGTGAAGGATTTGGCTATGCAGCTTACTGAGTCAATGAAGTATGAATTAAATGCTTCAGCGACAGAGGCTGGGTTGTTTGTGAGTTGGTTGTTGATTTTGATCTCCAAATTTTTATTGTCCTTTCAGGGCTCTCAAGTCTCACGCATTGAGAGTGTGACACACGCAATTCAACGTGTTCACACGCACACACGCCACACATGGCATTTCACACGCTGATTTTTTTTTTTTTTTTTTTTTTTTTTGTGCCCAGAAAATCGGTCTGTGTGGCTTAGTTTATGCAGGCTCCGCGCGTTTTCAGCGAAAAAAAACTCCCCCCGCTCCGGGCGCACGGTCCGAGCGAGGCCGGAGCAGACGCGCGTCCCCCGGGCACGTCCTGAGCCTCAGTCCCGGTGTCTCCGTCTGTGTGTAACGTGTCCCCCCCGACGGCTTACGCGCGGAATACGCGCGGCCCAGAGCCGAACTGCCCATGGTGAGCTGCGGTGAGCCGGTGAGATGTGCATTAACCAGACTCTTACATGAATCCATTAAAAATGTACCAATGAACTAAACCAGGACTAAACCAAGACTAAACCGGGTCTAAACCAGAACTAAACCAGGACTAAACCAAGACTAAACCAGAACTAAACAGGACTAAACCAGAACTAAACCAGGACTAAACCAGGACTAAACCAGAACTAAACCAGGACTAAACCAAGACTAAACCAGGTCTAAACCAGGACTTAACCAAAACTAAACCAGGTCTAAACCAGGACTAAGCCAAGACTAAACCAGATCTAAACCGGGTCTAAACCAGCACTAAACCAGGACTAAACCAGGTCTAAACTAGGACTAAACCAGGTCTAAACCAGGACTAAGCCAAGACTAAACCAGATCTAAACCGGGTCTAAACCGGGTCTAAACCAGGACTAAACCGGGACTAAACCAGGACTAAACCAGGACTTAACCAAAACTAAACCAGGTCTAAACCAAGACTAAGCCAGGACTAAAACAGGTCTAAACCAGGACTAAACCAAGACTAAACCAAGACTGTGTGATAACATATTATCCTGTGCATTATTGAATGATAATATGGACTTTTAGTTATAAAAGCATTTCCATATTAACAAAGTACCTTCTAATTCTGCCCTGCCCTTCCACCATCCCCCTTGGTTTCATTTTATAACTTGACTACTGCTCACCCCCACCCCCCCGGGAAAAAGTCACTCGCAACCCCCCCCCCCTCCTCCACAGAAATCTCACTCCTAGCAATCTTCAAAACTTGAGAGCCCTGCCTTAGATTGACCTCCTGTTAGTTTCTTGAGTTGGTCCCAAATTGCTTTCGAATTTCCGTTTGCTTTATCAATAATGTTAAGAAAGAAGTCGGCCTTTGCCTCCCGTAATGCTCTTACTGTTCGGTTTCTTAACATGGCAAAAATGCCTCTGTCATGGGTGGATTTTGTTGTTGGAGCTTTCTTGAGTGCCTGGTCACGGTCTTTCATTAATTTTATTATGTATGAGTTTATCCAAGGGATTGCGTTTTTATGTTTTTTTGTCCTGAGTTTTTGTGTGTAGTCCCCAATGGTTTTGTGCAGGGTGTTTTGAAATGTACTACTGTCCTTTTCAACGTCAGTGCCTGGAAGTAACTCGTCCCAGTTTATTTGATGAGCTGCTGTTAAAAAGTGTTGATATTTATTTCTAGGAATGGTAGTGGTCATTTTGGTTTTGTTAGGAGGGTGAAAGCAGTTGTTGGTGAGTTTTCTGGATATGAGAGTGAGGTTGTGATCAGATAGTCCTGTCAGCATATTAAAGGATTTCCAAATTCTTTCTGGCCTGTTGGTAAATATGAGATCAATTTGCGTGCTAGTAGAATTGGTTATTCTAGTTGGACCGGAAACCGTTTGTGTCAAGTCAAATTTGCTGGTTATTTTTTTCAGCTTTTTTCTCATGTTTTTGTCTTCCCAATTAATGTTAAAATCTCCCAATATTATAACTTCTTTATCAAAGTTACATTCTTTGAGCATATTTTCAAACTGGTCATAAAAACTGGAGTCAGCTGATGGGGGCCGATAAATGACAACTACAGTAAATGACATTTGAGGAGAAAGTGACACATTTAGACCTAAGCACTCTAGTTGTATGCAAGTTTTGATGGGAGCTTTCCTGAGCCCTGCTGCAGTCAGGAATTTAGTCCAAAAAAACCTCCATTTATAAACCCAACGTCACGGCTCTGATGGACTCAGTGGAAGAGTCCACACAGCGCCCCCTGCTGCACGATGCTCCTGTGGTGTTGGAGTTTGTTGAGTTTGTGTCACAGACACAGGGGCGTTGGATTCAAAGTGAGAGGGGTTTGGATTCAAATCACCTGAGTGCGTTCACATGTACTCGAGTGTCTCGGTTCTGAGCAGGTTTTTGGAGTCTCCTGGTTTTGTAAGTGTCCCTGTAAACACAGTCTCCTGATGTCCGTCTCCTGGATGAGGCAGTGTCCCTGTGATGAGAAACCAGGATCCTCTCAGTGGGATGTTCTGAGAGTATCTGATACTGTGGCCTGTAGACGCAGTACCCTGATTCTCACCACGGGGGCCGTACTGAACATGTGCGAACTCCACTAACAGATACAGTCGGAGCAGTTACTTTCCCAAAACCAATCGAACTCCACCAGGACTTCTTAAGTCACAATATTTTATATTTATGAACAAAATAAAACAGTCGACTGTTTAACAAAGCCACATTTAACACCCGGATCAGTGTGTGTGTGTGTGATACACTCCTCTGCAGCAACTAGAAAAAACATCTGAGAGACAAAAAACTTTAAAGTCAGAACTTTACCTGAACACACCACTTCCACACCCTGGCGAGAGGAGGAGGATGAACCAGAGACACATTCTCTCACTGAAGACTTCTTCACACAGTCAGATGAGACCCCCCACACAGAACTCTGTGGAAAATCATCTCTCTCTTCTCCATAAACAGCAGAGCCACAGTCCAGGGCTCTGCACACACCAGCTGTGTGCTCGTAGTCCCAGGTTCCGTTGGGCTCCATCCGTCTCCACTCTCCTCTGAGTTTCACCTCCACAGTCCCAGCACAGCGACTGGCCCCTCCCACCAGCCTGAGCGGCTCTGAACAGACAAGAGACAGAGTGAGCCCCGCCCCTTTACCGGAGGTCCCGCCCCTTTACATGAGGCCCCGCCCCTTTATCAGATGCCCCGCCCCTTTAAAGCAGCATTGAAGCCCCGCCCATTTACCTGAGCAGTGAAGCCCCGCCCCTTTACCCGAGCCCCGCCCCTTTACATGAAGCCCCGCCCCTTTACCTGAGCAGTGAAGCCCCGCCTCTTTACCCGAGGCAGAGCCCCTTTACATTAAGCTCCGCCCCTTTACCTGAGTAGTGAAGCCCCGCCCCTTTTCCTGAGCAGTGAGGCCTTTGACCTGAGTGCTCAGGGAGTTTGTGGGTTAAAGGGATATGCCACCCCCAGGTCAAATTTGGGCATCTCCCCACAGTCCAGAGACTAAAATAAGTGGTGGAAAGCGTTTTCCTGCTCACCCAGCCATTGTCCGAGTCTGTCGCCACTGACCGCCGCGGTATCTGCAGCTCCTCCGCCTTAGACTGGAGTCTAACGTCGCCAGAGAAAGATTTCGGCCAAAAGGAATTAATTTGCTCGATGCGTTTCCCAATTACTTTCTGTGTAGTGCGCATTCATATCGAGTGCAAATAAATGTGCAAATCAACACAGAGAGCTTGACTTGGTCATTTTGGGTGGGAACTATTTTCCAGTGCGGAAGAATACAGCCGAATCACGCAGCACGCTGCCAGGGGAATCCCAGTTACGCACCGGGAAGGGAGTTCCCCTGTTGCACAACGTGGTGCGTGATTCGGCTGTATTCTTCCGCACTGGAAAATAGTTCCCACCCAAAATGACCAAGGCAAGTTCTCCGTGTTGATTTGCACATTTATTTGCACTCGATATGAATGCGCACTACACAGAAAGTAATTGGGAAACGCATCGAGCATATTAATTCCTTTTGGCCGAAATCTTTCTCTGGCGACGTTAGACTCCAGTCTAAGGCGGAGGAGCACCAGATACCGCGGCGGTCAGTGGCGACAGACTCGGACAATGGCTGGGTGAGCAGGAAAACGCTTTCCACCACTTATTTTAGTCTCTGGACTGTGGGGAGATGCCCAAGTTTGACCTGGGGGTGGCATATCCCTTTAAACTCCTGATGTGTGAGTGGAGTGTGCATGTGCTCCCTGTGTTACCGTGGCAGAGTGGTTAGCCTGGTGTGTGAGTGTCTTTACCTGAGCTGTTGTCTTCTGCCAGGACCCCTGCACACACAAGAGACATGTCACAAAATGGCTGCTGTTGGTCACATGACCCAGAGCTTCAGACAAAATGGCGGCTGTTGGTCACATGACCCAGATCTTCAGACAAAATGGCGGCTGTTGGATGGTGGTTGATGGTATTTAAGAACTCGGACATAGTTTGAGACTCACTGGGGCCAGTTCCCTTCAGACTGAAGGAGCCGTGCTGTTCGGCCAAAAACATTTGACAAATAAAAGCGAAACATGAGACAGATTGAAGCTAAACCATAAACCGTGTTGGAGCAGTGTGTTCTACCACAGCTCCACCAGCTCCTTCACCCTGGTCTGTTGCACTGTACCCAGGGTCTGCACAAGGACCACGCACCACATGGGCTCAAGATCTGACCACACTTTAGTCCTGGTTTAAACCTGCTTTAGACCTGCTTTAGACCTGCTTTAGTCTTGGCGCTTGAGCGCTTGAATTGCGTGAGAAATGCCGTGTGTTCACACGTCGAATTGCGTGTTGAGAGCCCTGTTTGTCTAAAGAGCAAACTTAAACTACAAAGCAACTAATGAGAGTTACCGTATATAAATGAAGTTATTACCTGATGGTTCTCAGTTTGTTTTATCATCACCGCACTTTGTCAGTGCGCGCTGAGAGGGGCGGGGAGGAGGGAGCGGGGTGGGGCGGAGCGGGACATTTTTAACGGATTCATGTAAGAGTCTGGTTAATGCACCGGGCCCGCGTCTCACCGCGTCTCACCGCGTCTCACCGCGTCTCACCGCGTCTCACCATGGGCAGTTCGGCTCTGGGCCGCGCGTATTCCGCGCGTAAGCCGTCGGGGGGGACACGTTACGCACAGACGGAGACACCGGGACCGGAGTCGGTGCGTCTCAGAGGAGACGTGGCACCGGGACTGAGGCTCAGGACATGCCCGGGCGACGGCGCGTCTGCTCCGGCCTCCGCTCGGAGCGCACGGTCGGGAGCAGACGCGCCCTCCCCCCCTCCCCCTGCTCCCCCGGAGCTCCCCCGGAGCAGGGGGAGGGGGGCGGCGCTGTAAACGCGCGGAGCCTGCATAAACTAAGCCACACAGACCGATTTTCTGGGCACAAAAAAATAAAAAATAAAAAAATAACACAAATCAGCGTGAGAAATGCCATGTGTGGCGTGTGAGCGTGTGAACACGTCGAATTGCGTGTGTCACACTCTCAATGCGTGAGCCTTGAGAGCCCTGATATGTATATATAGGTGTATATATATGTGTGTGTGTGTGTGTGTGTGTGTGTGTGTGTATATATATATATATATATATATATATAAAGTGCTCCTCACCTTCCACGGTGGTTGGTCTCTCACTCTCATCCAGCTCGGGTCCTCTACCAGAGGCCTGGGAGCTTGAGAGTTCTGCGCAGTATCTTTGCTGTTCCTGTACTGCACTTTTCTGGACTGAGATGTCTGATGTTTTTCCTGGGATCTGCTGTAACCACTCCTCCAGTTTGGTGTTACAGCCCCGAGTGCTCCGATCACCACAGGCAACACTGATGCCTTCACCTTCCAGGCCTTCTCCAGCTCTTCCTTGAGCCCCTGGTATTTCTCTAGTTTCTTGTGTTCCTTTTTCCTGATGTTACCATCACTTGGTATTGCAATGTCCACCACCATATATATACATACGTAAGCTCCTGACCATGCATGGAGGGTTCCATCCCAAATCCAGCACCCTGAGACTGTACACGAGCCGGAAGGAAGGAGGCCGAGGACTAGTGAGTGTGGGAACCACTGTCCAGGATGAAACATCCAAAATCCATAAGTACATCCAGGACAAGGCCCCGACAGATGATGTGCTCAAGGAATGCCTCAGACAGTGGAGTGCAGAGGAAGAGGTGCTGGAGGGACCATCATGGCAGGACAAACCCCTACATGGGGCGTACCACCGAAACATAACTTAAGTGGCTGATATCAAGAAATCCTACCAATGGCTGGAGAGGGCTGGTCTGAAGGACAGCACAGAGGCCCTCATCCTGGCTGCACAGGAGCAGGCCTTCAGCTCCCGAGCAATAGAGGCCCAGATCTACCACACCAGACAAGACCCAAGGTGTAGGCTGTGCAAAGAGGCTCCTGAGACAGTGCAGCACATAACTGCAGGGTGTAAGATGCTGGCAGGGAAAGCATACATGAAGCGACACAACCAAGTGGCGGGCATAGTGTACAGAAACACCTGTGCAGAGTACGGGCTGGAGACCCCAAGGTCAAGGTGGGAAACACCTCCGAAGGTTGCGGAGAATGACCGAGCCAAGATCCTGTGGGACTTCCAGATACAGACTGACAGAATGGTGATGGCGAACCAACCAGACATAGTGGTGGTGGATAAGCAAGAGAACAGAGCCGTGGTGGTGGACATTGCAATACCAAGCGATGGTAACATCAGGAAAAAGGAACGCGAGAAACTAGAGAAATACCAGGGGCTCAAGGAAGAGCTGGAGAAGGCCTGGAAGGTGAAGGCATCAGTGTTGCCTGTAGTGATCGGAGCACTCGGGGCTGTAACACCCAAACTGGAGGAGTGGTTACAGCAGATCCCAGGAAAAACATCAGACATCTCAGTCCAGAAAAGTGCAGTACTAGGAACAGCAAAGATACTGCGCAGAACTCTCAAGCTCCCAGGCCTCTGGTAGAGGACCCGAGCTGGATGAGAGTGAGAGACCAACCACCGTGGAAGGTGAGGAGCACTTTTTTTTTTTTCATTTTTATACAATTCCATCTATATAAATACATCAGTGCAAAGACATGTAACACTCACTCATTCACTCACTCGGCTCAGTCATTCACTCATTCTAACACTATTTACACATGAGTACAGCTTTGGTTTATCTTGAGCCAAGATGATTTAAGTTTAACGGTGAACAGTTTCAACTCAGAGATGGACTTAATTTCTGTGGGCAGAGAGTTCCACAGTTTACAGCTCTTATAAGTGAAGGCTGACCTGCTTTAGACCTGCTTTAGTCCTGCTTTAGACCTGCTTTAGACCTAGTTTAGACCTGCTTTAGACCTGGTTTAGTCCTGCTTTAGACCTGGTTTAGACCTGCTTTAGACCTGCTTTAGTCCTGCTTTAGACCTGCTTTAGTCCTGCTTTAGACCTGGTTTAGTCCTGCTTTAGACCTGCTTTAGTCCTGCTTTAGACGTGGTTTAGACCTGGTTTAGACCTGCTTTAGACCTGCTTTAGACCTGCTTTAGTCCTGCTTTAGACCTGGTTTAGACCTGGTTTAGACCTGCTTTAGACCTGCTTTAGTCCTGCTTTAGACCTGCTTTAGACCTGCTTTAGTCCTGCTTTAGACCTGGTTTAGACCTGCTTTAGTCCTGCTTTAGTCCTGCTTTAGACCTGCTTTAGACCTGGTTTAGACCTGCTTTAGACCTGCTTTAGTCCTGCTTTAGACCTGCTTTAGTCCTGCTTTAGACCTGCTTTAGTCCTGCTTTAGACCTGGTTTAGACCTGCTTTAGTCCTGCTTTAGACCTGCTTTAGCCCTGGTTTAGTCCTGTTTTAGCCCTGGTTTAGTCCTGCTTTAGACCCAGTTTAGACCTGCTTTAGTCCTGGTTTATTTCTGATTTAGACCCAGTTTAGACCTGCTTTAGACCTGCTTCAGTCCTGGTTTAGTCCTGCTTTAGACCCAGTTTAGTCCTGCTTTAGTCCTGGTTTATTTCTGCTTTAGACCCAGTTTAGACCTGCTTTAGACCTGCTTCAGTCCTGGTTTAGTCCTGCTTTAGACCCAGTTTAGACCTGCTTTAGCCCTGGTTTAGTCGTTTTAGCCCTGGTTTAGTCCTGCTTTAGACCCAGTTTAGTCCTGCTTTAGACCTGCTTTAGTCCCGCTTTAGACCTGCTTTAGTCCTGCTTTAGACCCAGTTTAATCCTGCTTTAGTCCTGGTTTAGTCCTGCTTTAGACCCAGTTTAGACCTGCTTTAGTCCTGGTTTATTTCTGATTTAGACCCAGTTTAGACCTGCTTTAGACCTGCTTCAGTCCTGGTTTAGTCCTGCTTTAGACCCAGTTTAGTCCTGCTTTAGTCCTGGTTTATTTCTGCTTTAGACCCAGTTTAGACCTGCTTTAGACCTGCTTCAGTCCTGGTTTAGTCCTGCTTTAGACCCAGTTTAGACCTGCTTTAGCCCTGGTTTAGTCGTTTTAGCCCTGGTTTAGTCCTGCTTTAGACCCAGTTTAGTCCTGCTTTAGACCTGCTTTAGTCCTGCTTTAGACCTGCTTTAGTCCTGCTTTAGACCCAGTTTAATCCTGCTTTAGTCCTGGTTTAGTCTTGCTTTAGACCCACTTTAGACCTGCTTTAGTCCTGCTTTAGACCCAGTTTAATCCTGCTTTAGTCCTGGTTTAGTTCTGCTTTAGACGCAGTTTAGACCTACTTTAGACCTGCCTTAGTTTTAGCTTCAGTCTTGTCCAGTGGTCAGAGGGTCAAAACAGGTTTAGAGTCACACACACACACACACACACACACACACACACACACGCACACACACACACACACACGCACACACACACACGCACACACACACGCACACACACACACACACGCACACACACACACACACACACGCACGCACACACACACACACACAAATAAATTATTCACTTGCCCAAACTGCAGATGCACCAGAACAGGAGCAGGACTGTGAGAGCCATAACCAGGACTGAACCAGGACTGGACCAGGACTGAACCAGGACTGAACCAGGACTGAACCAGGACTGGACCAGGACTGGACCAGGACTGACACTAGACTGGACCAGGACTGAAGCAGGACTGAAAATGCCAGTAAACCGTGTGATGTCCTCAGGTGTCTTCACACATTTAAAAATAGAGGTTTCGGTGTGCCGCTCTTTCCATCCTGTGACGTTGTTCACACCAGAGTTGCTGAGGGTCACTGCTGCAGTGGTGGATTTGTATTTTATGCACATGTAGAAAATGTTACACAGTGCATCTTAAAACATCAGTTTATTTGTGAATATTTGAATGATTTCTTTTGCTTCAGAATGAAGCTTCTTCATAAAGAGCTCCCAAAAGCTAAAGCCTAAACAACAAGATCATGGAGATGGTCCCCGGGCGCAGTCATGTGCGGCCCACTGCTCCTGATAATAAGGATGGGTTAAATGCAGAGAACAATTTCTCCAGTGTGAGATAAAAAAAAGTCATTCTTCTTCTTCTTCTTCTTCTTCTGGTTCTTCTTCTTTATGTATCTCACTTTGTTTCACAGATTTCAAATGTGTTTTTTTTCCTGTTTTCTGCTTGTGGTTTTCTCAGACCGCTCTCTTTGCTTCTGCTTTTCTGACGTTTCTGTGTCCTTCTGTGTGTTGCTGTGGTTGGACTGGACTTCGTTGTTGGTTGGACTTCGTTGTTGGTTGTTGGTTATTTTGTTTCACATTTTGCCCACAAATGGAACACATTTGAAGGACATGAAAACCAGTGTTGTATAGTAACAAAGTAATAATACTTCACTACTGTACTTAAGTACATTTTGGGAGACTTTGTACTTTACTTGAGTTAAAAAAAAAAAGATTACTTTTACTTTTACTTCACTACATTTCCGAATTTAATTGCATACTTTTACTCCGATACATTTTCAACGTGCCGTTTAGTTACTCGTTACAAAAAAACACCTCTACTGACTGAAGGAAGTCAGGACGTGCCTGGGCTTGTTCGCTACTTGCGCATGACAATCAGCCTACACCTGTTGGTTTCATGCAGCTAGTTTAATCAATCAACATCCCTGATGGAAGAGGAGACAGCATCCACGTCAGCTACAAATGAAGGGGGAGCTGACCATGAGCATCCCTGGCCGTACTTAAACACAATGTTCTCTTACGCTGATATGAAGGATTCGTCCTATCGATTGAAGTGCCTCTTGTGCCTTCCAAGAAACGTGGAAATCCTATCTTACAGAAACTCCCCGTCCAACCTCAAGAAACACATCGAGGTAAGTTCTAGATTAAGGAAATTGTTAGCGTCTATATTCCAATTTCAGTAAACATAGCATGGACATTCTAGACAACGTTATGAAACCTTGAGCATAACATGTAGAAATTAACTTTGTGTGACATTGTTTCGATTACACAAAGCGTATTTGACAATGTTGGAGCTAACAGGCTACCTAGCTTTTTTGGCTCAAGGGAAGTGTAACGAATGAGAAAGGACAAAAAATAACATTAACATGTGCCTACTTTAAAAAATGTAAAAAAGCACTGTGTGTTTGTGCTCTCTAAGCAGGGCTCTCAAGTTTTGAGCGGGGTCGTGCGTGTGACTGTAATTTCCAAGGACGGGGGGGGGGTGCGAGTGAACAATTTTTGGGGCTTGAATTGCGTGAGAAATGCCGTGTGAGCGTGTGAACACGTCGAATTGCGTGTTGAGAGCCCTGTTTGTCTAAAGAGCAAACTTAAACTACAAAGCAACTAATGAGAGTTATATAAATGAAGTTATTACCTGATGGTTCTCAGTTTGTTTTATCATCGCCGCACTTTGTCAGTGCGCGCTGAGAGGGGCGGGGAGGAGGGACCAGAAAATCGGTCTGTGTGGCTTAGTTTATGCAGGCTCCGCGCGTTTTCAGCGCCGCCCCCTCCCCCTGCTCCCGGCCCCGCACCGGCCCCGCACCGGCCCCGCACCGCCCCCCACCGGCCCCGCACCGGCCCCGCACCGGGCAGTTCGGCTCTGGGCCGCGCGTATTCCGCGCGTAAGCCGTTGGGGGGGACACGTTACGCACAGACGGAGACACCGGGACCGGAGTCGGTGCGTCTCAGAGGAGACGTGGCACCGGGACTGAGGCTCAGGACGTGCCCGGGGGACGGAGCAGGGGGAGCAGGGGGAGGGGGCGGCGCTGAAAACGCGCGGAGCCTGCATAAACTAAGCCACACAGACCGATTTTCTGGGCACAAAAAAATAATAAAAAATAAAAAACAAATCCGCGTGAGAAATGCCATGTGTGGCGTGTGAGCGTGTGAATACGTCGAATTGCGTGTGTCACACTCTCAATGCGTGAGCCTTGAGAGCCCTGTCTCTAAGTAACAAAGCGAGGGTTAGCTTCAGACTGCCTTTACTTGATACTTTTACTTGTACTTTTAATTACATTACTTGAGTACATTTATTTTTACATTACTTGTCATACTTAAGTACAAGACGTTCCAGATACTTTAAGACTTTTACTCAAGTAACATTTCAGTCAGTGACTTCGACTTTTACCAAAGTCATTTTTGGGAGGGGAACCTATACTTTTACTTGAGTTTGATTTTCCACTACTTTATACAACACTGATGAAAACTGGACACACTGGAGCTACTATACTGCATTTGAATCATCTGGTGATAAACATTCAGCTTTAAACTCCCTTTAACTGTTTTTCCCATGTAGATGTATTGTATAAGCATCACTTGAGTTCAACATAAGTCAACAATGTTGTATTGTCAGGCCCTGTCTACACGGCAACGTTGTGGAGTGAATCCTATAAAGTTTTTTATCGTTTCGGTCTCGCGTCCACATGGCACCAGTGTTCTGTGTACCCCAAAACGATATTTTTTGTGAACGGGTTCCAGAGTGGAAAACTCTGGCAACGTTACACTTGCGGAGTCGTCTGTACGAGTAGAACGGATTTATTTACGCCTACGTCACAACCACATGGCCAGAACAAACAGCAGCCTCATGCGCAACATTCATTCGTAACAAGACAGCGACCATGGCGGACACCAGAGTAGCAGTAGTAGCAGTGCTGCAGTCACTGCTAAGTTTACTTGCGTTATTGAAAGAAAATGTACTGCAGTTATACCAACGAGGCGAGCAGCAGAGACGCTTACAGCTCAACATGCGCCAGATTCTTTTAAATCCGCCACGGCGTGTTACTAGACGTGCCAAAAGAAGGAGATTTTGGGTGAGACCTGGAAGAACAAGTAGCTGGTGGGACAACTTTGTGAATGGCGTTATCGTGGACGGAGAATGGAGAGAGAACTTTCGGATGTCCAGAGCTTCGCTTGTGGCCCTGAGTGAAGAACTTCGAGGCGTGGTACGATGTGTATTGCGTCGTTTTCACCAAGTGTTCCATTGCCATGTGTACGTGATATTTTACTGATCCGTTCCCAGTGTGGACGCGATTATTTTTTTTTACTCGGTAAGAAAAAATCCTGCGTTGCGTTGCCGTGTGGATGTAGCCTCAGAGAATCAGGAAGTACTATTAACATGCTAATTGTTGAATGCAGGTAAATGAGGAATAACTTTGAACCACAACAAACTGTTTAAAGAATTAACGTTTTTTTACAATGTGAGACTTATTTCGATAATAAAACAAGTTGTTTTACTCACCCATAGCACTTTGGTGTCATTTGGAGCACTTCCAGAGATGTTTTAGATTTGCAATCTCCATAATTGAGTTCTCGGGGCACATGTTTGTGGTCTCCAAACAACGTTCCCTCTAAGCTGCGCGCCTGTGCAATTGCGCACTGCTCGCACGTTCTCAGCGCACAAGAAAACCTATGCAGCGCAGGGATGAAAGAGTTCCGCTTTTTTTCAGCCGCTGGGTCATCTGAATACGGGGGAATCGTCCCGTATTCAGAAACAAAAGTATGTGTCTCGTATTAAACTTCTACCGGTGTAAGCCACGAGCACGCACAGCTCTTTCGCAACAGCGTGTAGCGGGGGTGCATGTCGGATGTCACGCACAGGAGTCCAAGGAGCGCTCAGGGAGTTAGTGTGTTTGCTCAGACACATAAAACATTAGGGGGAACATTGTCTCCAAATAACACAAACTTTAGCACTTTTCAAATCATAGAAGCTCGATGTCTTAGCCTACGATTTTGTTTGAGTCAAAAGTGGCCTGTAATCTGAGATTTATCCATAGTTTCGAGTAGATGAGGACAGTGCGCATGTGCAGAGTCACATCTTATTTCACTCTCAGCTCCCGGGACCCAAACATGAAATGCAAAACTGTAAACTATGGATAAATCTCGGATTACAGGCCACTTTTGACTCAACAAAAGTGTAGACTAAAGCCCTATTCGGACGGGATTAGTTTCACAGGGGGATGTAGAGTAATGTGGGTTTATCACAGGACCTCTGTAATATAAATGACCCATTCTCACAGGACAAGAAATGTCCGTAATATTCATTTGACATGGGAGGAGTGTTTACGCTCTGCCGTCACGTATTCGTTGCCGTGCACGTCATGATTAGCCTATGTGTAATATTAGCGAACTATGCAAATTATGTCCCATAATCAGGACTAATAGAGCATACATGACCTAAAACAAGCAGAAGTTTCATGCCTCTGACGACTGATTTATACCTCCTGGTCTTTTTCATTGGTCGATGTGTGCGTTTGTTTGAGAGTACCAGTAGATCATTTTGTTTGCCGGCAAAACAAAGCGCTTCAAGCTCCTCCGTGTTTGAAAATTGCGGTAAATTATTTCTTTAAACGGATGTGACGAAATATTACATACATCTTTACCGAGGGTCGCATTCGCACGGGATTAATATTACCTATGGTAATTCCCCCAGACCGTTTTACAGAAGGTGAAACTCGCTGTAAATTTCACAGACATACTCCGTTATGTTTACGGACATGGCGCGTTCAGACAGGACTAAATTCCCTGGTAATTATTACTTCACCCCATGTCACCCCATAAAACTAATCCCGTCCGAATAGGGCTTAAGACATTGAGCTTCTATGATTTGAAAAGTGCTAAAGTTTGTGTTATTTGGAGACCGCTCGGGGCATATATTCACTGCTCGGGGCATATAGTAAGTATATGCCCTGAGAACTCGCGATACGGCTATCGCTAATCTAATACATCTCCGGAAGTGCTCTATATGACACCAAAGTGCTATGGGCGAGTAAAACAACTTGTTTTATTACTGAAATAAGGCTCAGATTGTTAAAAAAAACTTTAATTCTCCTTTAAAATGAACTAGTTCTGTTTATCACATTTTGAAGACAGTAAAAATCAGGTACAGAGACTTTAAATGAACTCTGTGTCTCCTGGTGTTTGGTCCTACAGCAGCTGAGTGACCTCTTCGGAGCCCGTCTGTCCAGAGCAGGAAACAGAGCAGAAATGGAAATTTGGGCTTCTCCAAACCTCTGGTCTGAAAAGTCTTTATAAACTCATCATGGTGAATAAACAGGATGCTCAGAATGTATAAGTAGGGAATATTGCACTACAGTCTATGTTGCACTATGATGATTGATGCTGTTACACACACTAGCCAAACAAGAAGTTAGTCAGTAACTCCAAATACAAACCTGTTGGCACAAGATGTTCATGACATGTTTGGTTATTGTAATTTCCCTGCTATCGTACTTCTGTAAAGTGAGTCAACAAATGGAACGTGGTTCTTATTTAAAGGGACAGTGTGTAAGATTTTTACCCGTTAATTACAGAAATTGAAGATACCCATTCAAAAATACATTGTTTTCCAAGCCTTTTCACTTCCATCATGAAATCAAAGTATTCTTTTGGACTTAGATATAGTCACATAAAAGGGGGATCTTCCCCATGCAGAGGCAGCCATTTTGAATACGAGAGCCGCAGAAGAACATTTGGGCTCTGCCTTCGCCTTCGGCAAGGCTCGTGGTTTTGGGTAAACAACACAAGCATGCTGCCGGATCAGACGTCGTAATGGATCTAACATGTGTTTTGGACTAAATTGTTTTACTGGATTTTATTCGCTGGATCCTTACAGACAAATTGAGAGCAAGTTTATGGTGAAATACAGAGTTTGACCTGTGCAAAGCATTCTAAGGTAAGCTAACCTCGTTTTGTGCTTTTCCGTATAAAAGCCCCATGTGCTCGGGGAGTGATTGTTGTGCAGGGAAATGAATTGCATAGTCAAAAAGAGGAGACTGTAAGGTTTCATTTGATGTGTAGAGTGTCATGGTACATGATCGGGAATGTGTGTTTTCATGAGAAAACAAAACAAAACAACGGAACCGTGTTTTATTTATACAGTAGCGGCTCGCGGCTCGTGCGTGGGTACGAGAGTTGTCCGCGTTACGCCCGGGTGACCCTCGAGGTCTGCCGTAGCTAAAACAGAAAGTGCAATAGCACCATCCACCTATGCGCCACGAATCCTACACACTGGGGCTTTAATAAGGTTGGTGAAGAATAACTTTGGACCACTCCAAACTGTTTAAAAAGAACTAGTTCTGGTTTTCACACTTTGAAGACAGTGAAAGTCAGGTACAGCACCTTTAATGAAAATATCCAAGAAATAGAGACACATGAAAAGAGACCACAGAAAAGAACACACTGAGTAAACATTATTATATTCATAAGTGCACTTAAAGCAACACCTGATCATTTCTATCAGTGAGAAGCTCCATAGGTGTGTGCAGTGTTTGCCAAGCTTGGAAAAAAATGGAGACGTCAAAGCACTTAGGTGTGCGTTGGCCTTAATAGGTCCAGTGATTTGCTAGCTATTGTTAAACCTGGATTAAACCAAGACTAACTAGAAGTAAACCAGGTCTAAACCAGGACTAAACCAGGTCTAAACCAGGACTAAACCAGGTCTAAACCAGGACTAAACCAGGTCTAAACCAGGTCTAAACCAGGACGAAAACAATGACTGGGACTATGCCCGGTCTATACCAGGTCTAAACCAGTTCTAAAATAGGTCTAAACCAGGCCCAAACCAGGTCCAAACCAGGTCTCATCCAGAACTAAACCAGGTCTAAACCAGGACTAAGATAGGACTACGCCAGGTCTACACAGATCTACACCAGGTCTAAACTCATTTGAAGGTGATGAGATAGTTGGGGTAGGCTTGGCAGTCATGGAAGATGATGAACATGGAGGGTTTTCCCATGTTGTCCACCACACTGTCGAACTTCTCAATAGAGTCGCTCTTCTTCTTCGGAGGTTCTATCATGTTCGGGCTCCCTTTGGTGAAGTCTCCAGTCAGGACGGAGCACAGGTACATGAGCTTCTCACCTGTGGCGTTGGGGCGGGAGTATGTGTCACTACTCGAGTACTGCGCGTTCACGGCAAAGTACGTGCCTTTACCGAACGCCGTGGCTGTGGAGGGAAACAGGACAAGAGTTTAAATGTAAAAGGATCACCACTCTGTGGTCACAGGGACACAACCCACATCCTCCAACTGATAGGAAGGGACCAGATAACCACTCTGTCACAGTTATGTCTGGTGTCCACTGCATGATTTTTTTTATTTTTTTAAGACTGTTGATGTCCCATTATACGATGTGAGGAGTTTAAGTGGTCCGACTACTCACAATCACAGTGTGCACACAATCAGTTGTGGAAGAGACTAAAGTTTATGAATCTCAGAGTGAATCAGGCTCTGTGTGGTAAAGTCTCTGTAATTGTACAGGTTAGCTGAGGCTCGCGCTACATACCATCACTACATGCTAGCTGATCACTACATGACATGGTACTTCTTGATGCTTTTATATGGCTCCTTAATGGTTCCCTAATACTGTAAATGAATCCTTCTTCAAAATCAACACTCAGTGCATGAGAAACAGAGATAAGATGAGAAAGAGTCATAAATGTCACTCTGGAACGCTCCATTATGGGCGTTGTAGCTTGAATGCAAATGAGGAGGACAGAGACGGCCTATAGTAGGGGGTGAGGGCGTGGCCAAGCTCTCCGCTCCGCTCTGTGACCCACTTCCGAGTTTTTGCACGGGGGGAGAGATGAGAAGCCTTCCATTGAACACATTTCCACAGAAAATAAAATTAAACCACTGCTGTTTCAGATATCCACAGGCTCAGATAAAGGACTTCCGAGCCTAGAAACACTCGCAAGTTCCTCCAGGCAAATAAATAAATGCATTTCGCATTGCGTAGCTCATCCGCAGTCCAAACTCTCTGGGCGTGATTTACAGAGACGCTGAGTACAGACAGACGGGGGTGGAACTGCATTTGCATTTCTTTTTTCTTTTTTCGAGCTGACGTCAATAAGTTTCCTTGTTCAAAATCGCCCGTTTGAGCTCTGATTTTTTCTAACGCAGAAAAGGACCGCAAATGCTCAGTTTAGATATTTCGCAACTTTTAACCATGGGGGGGGGGGGGCTAAACAGGGTAGGGGAGCTCACATTAACGTTCAAAAACCTCAGAAAGTGAAAATTTCATGCCATGGGACCTTTAACAAAAGTTGTTCACAGAGTGAGGAGGGCTCACTCTGCACCAAGACTCTAAAGTATCAAACTGGCTGATCTCAGTGGCAGCTTGTCTTTGGTTGTACAATAATTCTAATTTTTGATTTTTGATCTGGCGCGGCGAGAGCCGGAGCTGGTTGCAACGCGCTCCCTTATTTTCCTACTTTTTTCTGCTCTTACCTGCTTGTTCGTTTGCACACTTTGAAGTTATGTGTATAAGGCTAAGTGCTTCAGAAACGTGATGTTTCTGCTCCATTTCAACCTCTATTTTCTCTGGATTTTAACTTTTTCACCGTTGCTATGTGCGTTGCTATGTGCGTGAGGACACGTGCCCCCATTGTTTACACGAGGGATCAGCTGTTAGCGCTGCGCGGCGCAGTTGTGCACCCCCGTGACCGACATGACATCCCGGAGGAGCTGCTACGGAGGACGCGCAGAGGCCGACGTGCTGGACGCAAACTCCGGGAAAGGAAAGGACGCTGCAGACCTGTGCTTCCCTCTGTCATCGCGGGAAACGTGCGGTCTATTCAGAACAAGACGGACGAATTAGCGGCGCTTGCACGGTATCAGCGGGAATACAGAGACTGCAGCGTCATGGTTTTCATGGAGTCCTGGTTAACCCCGCAAATCCCGGACTCAGCTGTTGCCATGGACAACTTTCACCTGCTGCGTGCGGACAGGACGGCAGACAGTGGGAAGAAAAAAGGAGGTGGCCTGGCTGTGTTTGTAAACAAGAAGTGGTGCAAACCTGGACACTGTACAGTTAAGGAGCAGCTGTGTAACAAGGACGTGGAGTTGCTTGCCATTAGCTTACGGCCCTGCTATCTGCCTCGAGAGTTCTCACATGTGATTCTGATCGCTGTGTATGTTCCTCCCTCTGCTAATGCTGAGACAGCACGTGACACACTGCACTCCTGTACGAGCACACTCCAAACTAAGCATCCACAGGCTCTCTTCCTGATTTCTGGAGACTTCAACCATGCATCTCCTGCAACTGTTCTGCCTACATACACCCAGTATGTCACCTGCCCCACAAGAGACAATAAAATATTGGATTTATTTTTTGCCAACGTCAAGGAGGCTTATTCTTCATCCCCACTGCCTCCCCTGGGTAGAGCTGACCACAACATTGTCCATCTGCGGCCTGTGTATCAGCCCATTGTGCACAGACAGCCTGTGGTGCCCCGTGTGGTGAAGAAGTGGACTGCTGAGAGTGAGGAGGCTCTGAGAGACTGCTTTGACACCACAGTGTGGACAGAGCTCTGTGACCCCCATGGAGAGGACATTAATGCAGTGACAGAATGCATCACGGACTACATAAATTTTTGTTTTGAAAACATCGTTCCCTCCCAAACGGTGCAGTGTTTTTCAAACAATAAACCATGGATTAACCCTGACATAAAGGCTCTGCTGAAGGAGAAGAAGAGAGCTTTTAGGTCAGGGACCAAGGAGGAGCTGAAGGCTGCACAGAAGAGGCTGAGGAGAGAAATCAGGATGAGCCAGGCCAGCCATAAGAGGAAGATGGCGCGACAGCTACAGGAGAGGAACATCCAGGGGGTGTGGAGAAGTCTCAAGACCATCTCAGGCTTCAAAGCACCTCCTGCCCAGACGGAGGGGGACCTGCAGTGGGTGAATGACCTCAATGCTCACTTCAGGAGATTTGATCAATCACCCGGCACCCCTCCTTCCCCCACCCAGCTGCCAGCTCCCACCTCCCCAGCTGGACAATGGGGAAATCCTGCTCCTCTTCACACCTTTACCTCTGCTCCACAGCCCTCCACCAAACATGGACTCACCCATCCCCCCAGCCTGCCACTGTCATTCTCTGCAGCCCAGGTGAGACAGGAGCTCAAGAAGATTAGACCGAGGAAGGCAGCAGGACCAGACGGCATCAACTCCAGGCTCCTTAAGTCCTGTGCAGACGAGCTGTGCGGAGTTGTGGAGCATGTCTTCAACATGAGCCTTAAGCTGAGGGTGGTGCCACAACTCTGGAAGACCTCCTGTGTGGTACCAGTGCCCAAGACACCGCACGCTAAAGACCTCAGCAGCTTCAGGCCGGTGGCTCTAACATCCCACCTGATGAAGACACTGGAGAGACTGGTCCTTGGTCACCTCCGCTCCACCGTGAGCTCAGCGATGGACCCGCTGCAGTTTGCGTACCAGCCTGGCATCGGAGTGGAGGATGCCGTCATCTACCTGCTGCATCGCTCACTGTCTCACCTGGAGAACCCCGGCAGCACTGTGAGGATTCTCTTCTTTGACTTCTCCAGTGCTTTCAACACCATCCAGCCACTGCTCCTCAGGGACAAACTGGAGACCGCCGGTGTGGACTGTGACCTGGCAGACTGGATCCTGGACTACCTCACAAACCGGCCCCAGTTTGTGAGAGCCAAGAACTGTGTGTCTGACCTCCTGACCTGCAGTGTGGGGGCGCCCCAGGGCACTGTCCTCGCGCCCTTTCTTTTCACCCTCTACACTGCAGACTTCAGACACAACACGGACAGCTGTGTCCTGCAGAAGTTCTCTGATGACTCTGCCATCATTGGTCTCATCAAGGATGACGATGATGGGGAGTACAGAGGACTAATACAGGACTTTGTGGACTGGAGTCAGCGGAACCACCTCATCATCAATGCAGGGAAGACCAAGGAGATGGTGGTGGACTTCCGCAGACGCCACTCTACTGCCCCCTCAGTGAACATCCAGGGAAGGGACATTGAGAGAGTGGACTCTTACAAGTACCTGGGTGTTCATCTGAACAATAAACTGGACTGGACTCATAACACAGACGCACTGTACAGGAAGGGCCAGAGTCGGCTCTATCTCCTGAGGAGACTACGGTCCTTTGGAGTGAGAGGGCCACTCCTGAAGACCTTCTATGACTCTGTGGTGGCATCAGCCATCCTGTACGGGGTGGTCTGCTGGAGCAGCAGCATCACAGAGAGGGAGAAGAAGAGGCTGGACAAAGTCATCAAGAAGTCCAGCTCTGTCCTGGGGTGTCCTCTGGACTCAGTGCAGAAGGTGGGGGACAAGAGGGTCCTGGCTAAGGTCACCTCTATGCTGGACCATGAGTCTCACCCCCTGCAGGACGCTCTGTCTGCTCTGGAGAGCAGCATCAGTGACAGACTGATTCACCCTCGCTGTGTGAAGGAGAGGTTTCGCAGGTCTTTCCTTCCTGCTGCTGTCAGACTGTACAACGAACACTGTTAACATGTCATTCAACGTATCTGCACTTACAAATATTCAACTATAATCCAGAGTCTATTTTTAGGTCTAGTTTTAAATTATCCTAGGCCATTATTTATTTATTTATTATATTGTTCTGTTGCATGTTACTTTTTCGTGCTGTTCTTGATCTGTGCGTTGCAACACTGGAATTTCCCCACTGTGGGACTAATAAAGGCATATCTTATCTTATCTTAAGTTTGATCTTTGTCCCAGGTTCACTCTGATACCAAACACCCACCATTTTTACTCAGACTCGACTCAAATCTTTCCCACAGTCAGAAGTCTTTGATTGGAGATGGACAAAACCGTGCAGTGGACACCCGACTTAAAGACAGGCAAGACATGCACACTCCACTCAGAGAGCTCGGGAGTCTAACCCACGGCCCGGTCACTGATGGGTGGTTGTACCGTTCTTGCCGGCATAGCTGCGGTTGAAGCCATGCTCATTGATGACGTCGATAGTGTCGTGGCTTGTGCCATGAAACAGTTGTCTCTCGTTGTTCTGGTGTTTGTTCTTCTGGTCCATCGCTCTCTTCTTGATCTGCAGACTCTGCCACAGCACGGGGTTCTGGATACGCTCGATCTGAGGACAAAATCACAGTTTAGTGTTTGGCCTGTGATCATGTGACAACACATGATACTTTGCAGTGGCATCAATGCTGGGGGTGTTCTATAATGCATTTCTACTGGCGGAATGTTGAGCAGTTTCCATGGTAACACAATGTACACATTGGCAAACTCAGACAAAAAGTTTTAAGATTGTTTGAAAAAATCCAAAATGGATCTAAACAGCCCATTCTCAGGAGCCTGCGATCAACATGAGCGTTCATGGTCCTGTTTAGGAGCTTGTGACTGTAATTTTAGGCCGATGTGTAAGAGACTTGTTTAACAACTCAAATCAACTCACCCGTTGTAGTTCCAACCAAATCAGTTATTTCTGCTCTTGTGTTAAAATAAAGATAAGATTAAAGGAAAAGTAATGTTTTTTTTTACAATCTGAGCCTTCTTTCAGCAATAAAACAAGTAGTTTTACTCACCCATAGCACTTTGGTGTCATTTTGAGCAGTTTCGTAGAAGTTATGTTGTAGCGTATCCGTTAACTTGAGTTCTCGGGGCATTACTTTGCGGTCTCCAAATAACACAAACTTTAGTCTACGATTTAGTTTGAAGCAAAAGTGGCCTGTAATCCGAGATTTAGCCATAGTTTCGAGTAGATGAGGAGGCCAGTGCGCATGTGCGGACTGTGCTCTCAGCTCCCGGGACCCAAACATGAAACGCAAAGCTGTAAACTATGGATAAATCTCGGATTACAGGCCACTTTTGACTCAAATGAAAGTGTAGACTAAGACATCAAGCTTCTATGATTTGAAAAGTGCTAAAGTTTGTGCTATTTGGAGCCCGCACGGGGCATATTACATGCTCGGGGAATATATTATATGCCCCGAGCTATGGCTAGAAGTCGCGCTAGGCTAACCGCAAATCTAAAACATCTCTGGAAGTGCTCCATATGACACCAAAGTGCTATGGGTGAGTAAAACAACTTGTTTTATTACGGAAATAAGGCTCAAATTGTAAAAAAACATTACTTTTCCTTTAAAGTCTAACTTGAGTAGAAGAGCATCAGACAGAGTAGTGCTTTTAGTTAGATTTACAAGTAGTTTAATAGTTTAATAGTTTAATAGTACTTGGACGTTATAAACTTTCTGTTCCAATCTCAACAATATTTGAACTGAACTTTCAATTTGGAATGTCAATGCGCCATATTCTTTTTTTCTCTATTGTGTGCATATTGTAAATACTGTAAATATCCCCTGTTCATCAATCCTTTAAAGGTCCCATGACATGGTACTTCTTGATGCTTTTATATGGCTCCTTAATGGTTCCCTAATACTGTAAATGAATCCTTCTTCAAAATCAACACTCAGTGCATGAGAAAGAGAGATAAGATGAGAAAGAGTCATAAATGTCACTCTGGAACACTCCATTATGGGCGTTGTTGCTTGAATGCAAATGAGGAGGACAGAGATGGCCTATAGTAGGGGGTGGGGGCGTGGCCAAACTCTCCGCTCTTTCCTTTTCAGCTGTGCGCTCTGACCCACTTCCGTGTTTTTGCACGGAGGGAGAGATGAGAAGTGTTCCATTGAAAAATAAACACATTTCCACAGAAAATAAAACTAAACCACTGCTGTTTCAGATATCCACAGGCTCAGATAAAGGACTTCCGAGCCTAGAAACACTCGGACGTGCCTCCAGGCAAATAAAAAAACACATTTCGCATTGCGTAGCTCCTCCGCAGTCCAAACTCTCTGGGCGTGATTTACAGAGACGCTGAGTACAGACAGACGGGGGTGGAACTGCATTTGCATTTCTTTTTTCGAGCTGACGTCAATAAGTTTCCTTGTTCAGAATCGCCCGTTTGAGCTCTGATTTTTTCTAACGCAGAAAAGGATCGCAAATGCTCAGTTTAGACATTTCGCAACTTTTAACCATGGGGGGGCTAAACAGGGTAGGGGAGCTCACATTAACGTTCAAAAACCTCAGAAAGTGAAAATTTCATGCCATGGGACCTTTAATATAACTCACATCCTGCACCATATTACTGTTTTCTGGATTTGTGTTTTAAACGCTGTCTCACTTCCCTCCCTGAGCCGAACCAGATCTGACACTAGCCTGTACCCCATCTCTCATGTAGTATACTTTCCAATCATATACAGGGGGTCCTCGGGTTACGGCGTTGATCCGTTCTTAAGACGCGTCGTAACCCGAATTTCGTCGTAAGTCGGATTTTGACTTTAATCTTCCAACCAAAGCACCAATAACCTTTCCATCTCAATAATTAGACCACTACGCTGCTTGGTTATCACTGTCGCTTTCATAGGAGCAGATCAGAGCCCACATCAGGTACTTCCGCCCACATTGGGCACGCACACGAGGCTGTCTTCTTCTCCCTACAACCACAACAAAGCGTATTCTTCCGCAGTGCGCCGCGCGCTGTTCGCATTTGTTTGCGTTGCTTACCACGCTAAACCGCGTAAGACGGAATGACGCGTAATATTAATTTTTTAAAATGGGGGCGCGTTTGTAACCATGAAACGTCGTAAGTCGAGACCGTCGTAACCCGAGGACCCCCTGTATGCTACACAGGCATAAACCAGGACTGATTCAAAACTAAACCAAAACTAACCTTGATTATATTCCTGTTACATGAAGCCTTGAACAGTTGCTCCACTTCGCAATACTCAGGACTCCCAGGGGCCACGGTCAGGACTTTGGTCATGCTGGTGTCCATGGCCTCCCAGGACCCAGGCAGCTCTGCAGGAAAATACAACAAACAAACACTTCAACAAAACAGTAAATCATGTCATACTAGTGTTGTCACAATGCTAAAATTTTCAAACTCAGCTTCAATATTTAGGAATAGACTTGATTCTGATACCACGATAATACAAAACACTTCTACTCCATCTTCCCTTCCTCTTCTTCACTTACCCCTCACCTTATCAACTCTTTGTATTTTCAGGCGCCTCATAATCTGTATAAAAAATTGGACTAAGGGAATGTCACCCACAGCGTTTGGCTCCAGCCCATAGACTGTAAATATAAATGGACAAAGCTAACCCGCTAGCTGCCACCAAATACAAAGTCAGCATGAGTGCACTTCTGGCTCCAATTCACCACTGAAAAAGTGTGGCCCCTCTCTCGCCTTGTCATTTTTGGTTAAAATGTTTGTATTAACCCACTCTACATGATCCTTTGTTTTTTATTGTGTTACTTTGTCCCTAAATCACAGTATGAATATTAATAACAGACCTTCTTTCCTAGGGGTGTAAAGATTAACCGATTTGGATCGGTTATCGGTCTGTGACCTCTGCGATCTGAGTGTACCGATCAGCGGAGCCCGGATCGGTCCAAATTCACTACGAAAGGTCCGATGCACCGGATTTAGGGCCAAGAATCGGTTTGCTAGCTCCTGAGCGGTCTCTGTCATGGCGCAGCAGCCGCGCTGTGTGTGTCTGCGTTCTTTAGCGAACGGTGGGTGGTTCTCTTACCTGGGGTTGAAGCTTATTGGCCGGTTAACTGCCAATCATGCGAGCGGCGCGGGCTGTATGCGGAAGCGAGCACAAAATGTTTGCACTGTATAGCCGTGTCCCAATTCGCATTGTGCGGAGGGCGGGTTTCCCGCCGCCTCGTCTCGTCAGGAGATCTACTCTATGGGTAAGCTAAGCTAAGTTTCCATTTATTGAGCTGTGGTTAAATTAATTTGGTGCGCTACCGCTATTTATGGACACGGTCCGTATGCGTGGTTAACTTTTGTGCCAGTGTTGTGTCGCGTTGATAAAACTTTCACTGTCGGTCTGATGTTTCACTATCGGCTCAGTAGTCTGCATAGCAGCTATAGACCATAACAATTGTATGATACTAGCGTTTTTATTGTCACGGTTAGTGGATTGGGTGATTTATTTAGACAACATTCATGTATTGGCAATGTATATTTGATTTGGGCTAAAATTGACTTGGCTAATTTACTTTTGTGTGAAAATACAATGTATAATCAGAATTGGTGCATTTCTGTATTTAGACACTTATGATTTGTGTGTATAGAATCATACTTCACACACAGATGATTTTTGTCTCAAAGGAGACTGAGGTAATGTTATGAGATGGAGAGAAAGTATTATTCAGTGTTAAGAGCTTTCTCTGATTTTCTTTTTTTTGTTAAGAAAAGTTAATTACAGGCATAAAAAGACATTTAACATGCTAGTGTTTTCTGTAACTGCCTAATAATATCTATCTTCTTGTCAGTGATATGTTGCACTTTTACAGTTACTGAAACTGTGACTGAAGCACTAATTCTGATTCATTCAGATTTTTGCCTTTAATAGGCAACTTGCTTGTTTTATGACGACTTTTTTATTTTTGATTTCTAACCTTATTGTTTTGTGTTGCTTGAGGGAAGGAATGTGTTGTATTTTAAGTATGAGCAGAGTTTTGCAAACCGGATTGCCAGTTTTTCAGTAGGCCTGGTGTATTGTCTGTTGGACAGTAAATAAACAAAAGGATACTATTTTGAAATTTCATTTTTGTTTCTCTCCTTTTCTTCTCAATAACTTTAAAGCACTTGGGAGTAAAGTTGTCAATTTGTATTGAATCGAAATTAACCGAACCGGATCGAATCGTACCGGATCGTTTACTAATTTTATGAATCGTCCCTGAATCGAATCGTAGCCTGTGAATCGAGATTCGAATCGAACCGTTTTGTGAGTGAAAGATTCACACCCCTATTCTTTCCCCAAGATCGCTCCAGCTAGAGTTAACAACAGGTTTGATTGACAGGTGCCCCCACCCCCTCGCTCACCGCTGCCCTTGTTGACCCTCTGTATCTTCAGACTCTGTCCGCTCTTGCTCGTGGCTGGTCCATGAGGCAGTTTGACTGTCACCTCTTGTCCATTTAGTTTCACTTTCACTTCACTCTTCTTCATTTCCAGAGCCTGCTCCAGCTCTAAACCCGTTATAGCGTCGAAGCTCTGGAAGTCCTGTCCGGGCATGGCATACTGCCACTGCACCGCCGCACTCAGCAGCGCCGCCTTCTGCTGCAGTTCTTCCTCCTGTCGCACCGTCTTAATCATTTCATGGACCAGTGTGGTGGCACTGGTCACGTCCTTGGCCAGCCCCTCGATGTGGATGCTCCCCTCTCCGTTCCTGCCCTCCACCCTGACCCCCACCTCCATGCTCTTCTGCAGCTCCTGCAGACGGTTCAGCTGTTTCTGCGAGAAACCACCATATCACATGTTAGACTTCAAGAGGAGTTATTACACTTCTAACTGTAACAAAGAACATATTTAGATCACATTTATAGACATTACACTTCTAACTGCTAAAACATCAGCTCACTTTTGCTCCCTATGCTAAGTCACTCCCCCTTCAGACTAACATCAACACAATCAGTGTGCAACAAGGTGTACAGTTTTGTATCATGTTTTTGTATATTTACGGAAAAATATTGGGCAGGAGCATGGGTGATGTAGGCTTTTGGGCAGAGCGTTGTACAGAATCGTACACCTAACTGTAAGGAGGGATTGAATAGGGTCCGGGAGAGATTGCTAAAACACTCAAACATGCTTGATGGTATGTCATACCTTGGAGAGGTTGAAGATGGTCTCATCTTTGATGGAGATGCTGTGGAGACTCTTGAACAGGAGAGAGTCAATCTTCTGTTTGGCTGTGTTGATTTTAGCTACAGACTCTCCACAGATGTGGAAGCAGATGGCAGTGGGCTTCAGAGCTTCTATCACAAAGTCTGAGGTCTTCTGGGTCTTCTCCGGTGACGAGGGGACAAAGAACGCTGAGAACAAAAGACAAGGAGCCAATTGTAACAGACCTGCTAACCCGCCACATTCTGGCGATTTTCTGATTCTAGAAGGTGATGATGTCATGCTCCCCGAGAGGAACAACAGGTTTCCCTATTGATTCATTCAAAAATGGTGAACCTCATCATTTCTATTAGCGACTAGAGCAAAGACCTCACTGTATTTCAACACAAATCTGCATTTGCACAAGATTCATTTGAGCTGCCCCCATCGGGGTGAAATAAGCCCCATTTATACAGCCTATCCCGACAACACTATCCGTGTCAGCTCTCTTGACCCCCTCCCTCCCACCCATGTCTCTCATCCATCATTCAGGCTGAAAACATCATCTTTAAAGGAAAAGTAACGTTTTTTACAATTTGAGCCTTATTTCGGTAATAAAACAAGTTGTTTTACTCACCCATAGCACTTTGGTGTCATATGGAGCATTTCCGGAGATGTTTTAGATTAGCGTTAGGCTAACGCCGTTAGCCTAGCGCAACTTATAGCCATAGCTCAGGGCATTCCCTGGGCATGTAATATGCCCCGTGCGGTCTCCAAATAACACAAACTTTAACACTTTTCAAATCATAGAAGCTCGATGTCTTACTCTACGATTTCGTTTGAATCAAAAGTGGCCTGTAATCCGAGATTTATCCATAGTTTACAGCTTTGCGTTCCATGTTTGGGTCCCGGGAGCTGAGAGCACACTGCGCATGCGCACTGGCGTCCTCACCTACTCGAAACTATGGCTAAATCTCGGATTACAGGCCACTTTTGACCACACGAAATCGTAGACTAAAGACATCGGGCTTCTATGATTTGAAAAGTGCTAAAGTTTGTGTTATTTGGAGCCCGCACGGGGCATATTACATGCTCGGGGAATGCCCCGAGCTATGGCTATAAGTCGCGCTAGGCTAACGGCGTTAGCCTAACGCTAATCTAAAACATCTCCGGAAATCCTCCATATGACACCAAAGTGCTATGAGTGAGTAAAACAACTTGTTTTATTACCGAAATAAGGCTCAAATTGTAAAAAACGTTACTTTTCCTTTAAGGAGGGTTCCGGATCAGCTGGGTGACCACTTTGGATTGGAGACGGAGCCCCCCCCACCCTGAGTCTCGCCATCTCATCTGTCCACTGTCAATAAATATCTTTATCGTATTCCAATGTTGTGGCATGGCCCTTGTTAGGGAAATTTATATATAAACTCGACAAAGGCTTGTGGGCAGAGCCTTGTATAGATTTGTACTACTAACCATAATGAGGGTTCAAATAGAGCCCAGGAGAGATAGATGCATGGATGACATCTAAAACCTCTTCAGGCATGTTTTTGATGAGAGAATGTTATAAAATGGTAGAAAGCAGGATTTAGCTGAATACTGCCTCTTTAAAATGTATTATGTTGATAGCAAAATGAGTAGTCTAACGTGTCATATGCACTTTAAAACGATGGGACTTACATTTGATCTTGGAGGCCAGGTTTCCCAGCATGCTGCTCTCTTTGGTCTTGTCCATGTGCGTGTGTGAGTGCGTGTGGTCAGAGGCGGAGCGCTGCTGTAAACTGTCCTGGAAGTCTCGGAGCATCTGCGGCTGGAAGATCACCATTCTCACGGTCGTCAGACAAGAGTTTGGGTTTTTACTCAGAACCTCCACCACAGCGTCCAACATGGCATCCGCTACTTTCCGCGGTGCCACGTTCCCCTGACCTGCAGTCCCAACACGAGACAGGTGTGTCAGATGTCCTGTAATCCTCCTGTACCCCAGTGTGTCCCCCCCCCTACTGTCCTCCTGCATCCCTGTGTGCTGGATGCCCTTCCTGTGTGACAGATGCTCTCCCCTTATCCTAAAGTGTGTCAGATGCCCGCCAATGACGTGCAATCATTAGAGGCAGGTGACGCCGTGCCTCACTTGTCATCACAGAGAAAAAAAGAAAGGAAATTTTAAAAATGAAATTAAATGGTTATATTTATCCAATGATTTGTACTATAGAGTTATGTTCTATTTAACTTTGGCATTTTAATTCTTTTTTAAATTAAAATCACTGAATTTTCACTTTTACCGTTCAAATACTTGTGCGGAGAGGCACCAGCCATTTGTGCCTCACATGGACTGACTGTGCTGTAGCTCAGCAGTGACAGATTCTGCGCTAAAGCGGCTGTGAAAAGGCGCCAGGTGAGGCACATAAGCCGTTTTCCAATCCAGCGACTGCACGCTTGTGAGTGTGGTCTCGGTCTGCAGTCGAGACGGCGCATACTCGCTCGGTCCTTAGTGCACTACGTTTCTCGCATGGCCGTCTGCGAAATGGACAGTGTTGTATAAAGTAGTGGAAAATCAAACTCAAGTAAAAGTATAGGTACCCCTCCCAAAAATGACTTTGGTAAAAGTCGAAGTCACTGACTGAAATGTTACTTGAGTAAAAGTCTTAAAGTATCTGGAACTTCTTGTACTTAAGTATGACAAGTAATGCAAAAATAAATGTACTCAAGTAATGTAATTAAAAGTACAAATAAAAGTATCAAGCAAAGGCAGTCTGAATTAAATATTTTTTAATGTTCACCCTCCAAACCTTTGTTTTTTTTTTAATAACAGTGCTGAAAATAAGGCATACATAACACCATTGAAGGAGTGTTTTTGGAGGAAGAGGGTTTTTTGCAATTGGGCCCTTAATTCTACTGTAAAACACCATGTTCGGCTCACCCATGGTAGTTTTGTGCCATATGGAGCACTGTCGATATTGGGTTTGGTGATATCCATGAAACGCCGTCCTATGAGCAAGTAAATGCAGGCACAAAATACGTTATTTGTAATTTAATAATTATGGTACGGTAGCACTAATGACGTGTAGTAAATGTTCTTGTCTTAAAACATCTGGGTTGTGTGGGGATGTTGATTGATTAAACTAGCTGCATGAAACCAACAGGTGTAGGCTGATTGTCATGCGCAAGTAGCAAACAAGCCCAGGCACGTCCTGACTTCCTTCAGTCAGTAGAGTTTTTTTGTAACGAGTAACTAAACGGCACATTGAAAATGTATTGGAGTAAAAGTATGCAATTAAATTCGGAAATGTAGTGAAGTAAAAGTAAAAGTTATCATTTTTTTTAAAAACTCAAGTAAAGTACAAAGTCTCCCAAAATGTACTTAAGTACAGTAGTGAAGTATTATTACTTCGTTACTATACAACACTGGAAATGGAACAAGTCCCGCACACCGGGTGGTCTGCTCCTTGTTCCCTAAAGAAAAAAATATTATTCTATTGTGACTAGTAATACTTGGAATTGGGACATGTCCAATGTTCCCCCTAATTTTTAATGTGTCTGAGCAAACACACTAACTCCCTGAGCGCTCCTTGGATCCCTGTGCGCGACATCTGAAATGCCCCCCCCCCCCCCCGCCCGCACTTTGCAGATATTAAAAAATGACCCCGCGGCTGAATAAAAAGCAGAGATCCGCTAAAAGCTCTTTCATCCCTGATTTACAGTGCGCTGCATAAGTTTTCTTGTGTGCTGAGAATGTGCGAGCAGTGCACAGCTTAGAGTAAACGTTGGACATGGCGACACTGTAGAATATCCAGCATTAAAACAGCAAAGGAAATATAGAAGTGTAAGGGGAAAAGCATGTGAACGGTAATACAGGTGCCGTGAACTATGCCGTTACGGCTACTGCCACACATGTTTAGCGTAGTTTATGAAGAGTTTCATGTAGCATAGTTGTAGGTGAGGTGAACCAGTACGTTTATTTTATAGTGACGTCGCAACTGTCACATGTGGATGTCGCTGGCGAGTCGGTCTTTGTAGTCATATATCCTCCCGCGCTGTGCATGCTGGGGCTTTTAAGTGTGCGAAGCGTGCATTTTCGCACGATTGGTCCACGCCCCGATTTCCATGGAAACGACTGCGCTGTTCAGAGCTCATCTTAACTGTGCAGGGGACAAAAAACGAATGGAACGGCGGTTGTCGCGCCGGATATGACGCACATCCCCCTCCAAGGACGCTCAGAACTGTGCAGTCACTGAATTGGAAAACGGCTGTAGTTACCTGGGCTCATGGTAGAGGCACTCATGAGTCCAGGGATTCTTCTGCAACTCCTGGGGCAGCAGATTAGAATAAGTGACACAAGATACAATTTAGAATTAGCAAGTCAAGTTTAATAATCCGTTCAACTTCACTTTTTTCTTTTTGTCTGGCCCTACTTTTTAAATGGAGGAAGATTTCATTTTCTAAACTGGACTTTCGGTTGAAGCAGGAGGTTAAAATTAAAGGAAGACCAACGCAGGACCTTAAGGATTTGCCCCAGACTACGGGACAAAAGACAGCCATGACCCTCATCGCACGTCATTGATGCCTCCTACCTGTGCCGATAGCGGGGAAGGCGACAGAGGTGAAAGAGTGCTTGATGCAGGTAAGCAGAGCATCTCGTACGGTGGCGATGATCTTGGTGAGGTCGGTCTGTCCCACCAGGTGCAGGATCTTCTTACATTTGAGTTTCCCCGGCTGCGTCAGGATCATTCCGTTGTTTGGCTGATCTCCTAACACGGGACGGACCATGAAACACTTTTATTATTATTATTATTATTGTTGTTATTATTAAACCAGACCTACTGTACTTGCATGTTAGTAATGATTTGCACATTTTAAATCTAAAACAAAAGAAACAAATCAGATTAATAGATTAATAAAAGGGATTAACAAGAGGCAGAATAACAAGAGAGATCTGGCTGCAGACCTCCATCCAGAGGACCCTCATGAACCCTCCACAGGTCCCGAACAGTAAACAAACAGCGGCCATGCCAAAAGTCCACTGTTTTTGGACAAGCCCAAAGCCTTTTCCTGACCTTTAACCATTACAGATTTGTACCAAATCTTAACCAGACACAGGCCCTACGGCAACACATTCACGGACAAACTACATCTAATATGCCTATGCTATAACACCCTTGTATATGTAGGCCTGTGTTGACAGTTATATATCTATATCTATATATCTGTTTTTTGTTTGTGATATGTTTTTGAAATTAACTTTTATGGATCTTTTAGGGATGAGACTTTATTGATCTCACACAGGAGAAATTCTTCTCTGCATTTAACCCATCCTGTTTGTAGGAGACATAACTGAGATGAGGTGCATGGTGCGTTTGTGTGTGTGTGCGGCAGAGGCGGTGGTTCACGTGAGTGTGGGTACGTACGGAAGTGTGTGCGTGTAAAAGCGCACGCTCACCTGTCACACAGAGTTGGGGTGTAGCCCTATTTTTTGTTGACCGCCACCCATTCATTCATCTTTCACTTTAATCTGTTCATCCTGCTGGTTTTCGTGAGTTCTATTTCATCCTGCTGCGCTGTCATAGCTGTGTGCGATCCTTTTGTAATAAATGCACAAAACGCATATCTGGATCTCAGCGTATCTGTCACCACAGCCTCCTCTTTGCGCGTCACAAATCTGCGAGCCATAGGACCCAACCTCATATTCTTGGCAGCTAAAAGGTTTGAGTTTGGAAGCTGCAACACTCTTATTAGGAGCAGTGGGCAGCACATTACTGCGCCCGGGGACCATCTCCATGATCTTGTTGCTTAGGCTTGGTCAGGACCTAAGCTGGAGGATTTTACCTATGGTGCATGTTTTGGGTTGATGGGGGAAACCGGAGTGCCCGGAGGAAACCCACCCAGACACGGGGAGAACATGCAAACTCCACACAGAAAGGCCCGGGCGACCCGGGTATCAAACCCAGACCATTTTAATCATGATGAATTGCTCTCTTCAGACAGGGGTCTTTCCCACTGCCTTCAAAGCGGCGGCAGTGAGGCCCCTGCTGAACAAGAGCAATTTAGATTTTAATGATTTTAACAACTACCGACCAGTGTCTAAACAACCATTTTTAAGCAAAATTTTAGAAAAAACTTAGAGATGATCACAACATTTTGGAACAATTTCAGTCATTCCTGTTAAAGGAAAAGTAACGTTTTTTTTTTAACAATCTGAGCCTTCTTTCGGCAATAAAACAAGTAGTTTTACTCACCCATAGCAGTTTGGTGTCATTTTGAGCAGTTTCGTAGAAGTTATGTTGTAGCGTATCTGTTAACTTGAGTGCTCGGGGCATTACTTTGCGGTCTCCAAATAACACAAACTTTAGCACTTTTCAAATCATAGAAGCCCGATGTCTTAGTCTACGATTTCGTTTGAAGCAAAAGTGGCCGAGATTTAGCCATAGTTTCGAGTAGATGAGGAGGCCAGTGCACATGTGCGGACTGTGTCTCTCAGCTCCCGGGACCCAAACATGAAACTCAAAGCTGTAAACTATGGATAAATCTCAGATTACAGGCCACTTTTGCTTCAAACAAAATCGTAGACTAAGACATCGAGCTTCTATGATTTGAAAAGTGCTAAAGTTTGTGTTATTTGGAGCCCACACGGGGCATATTACATGCTCGGGGAATATATTATATGCCCCGAGCTATGGCTAGAAGTCGCGCTAGGCTAACCGCAAATCTAAAACATCTCTGGAAGTGCTCCATATGACACCAAAGTGCTATGGGTGAGTAAAACAACTTGTTTTATTACCGAAATAAGGCTCAAATTATAAAAAAAACATTACTTTTCCTTTAAGTTGTTTCTAAAGTAAAAACGGTGAGACACATGTGGGTGGAGGTGCATGCTGGTGGTGATCTGCAGCCAGTGGGAAACAGAGAAACCTCAAGGAGAGCCACAGTAAAGGAAAGATGTTCTATTCTAAACAAATATTTCACAGTTTAAAGGCCCTATATTACACAAAACTGATACTGATTGAATCATACCTGGAGTTGTGTTTTGTTTTATTCACAAGTTTGATCCTTTAATCCTTTATAATTAGTCTGTCTACATCTCCAAAGCTCAAAATGCTCTGTTCCACCTTGTGATGTCATGTAGTAGTAGTAGTTTTCAAGTTAACAGCTCCTTTTACTTTTAGTTCAGTAGAGATGAGCAATTCCAAGGCACAAATCCTCCACATGATTATAGTGAAGGTGTATGGTGCTTAAAACACAGTGGAGCACTTCCTGTTTTATCACATGACATCACATTTATCACATGGAAGAGAGTGTTTTCTGTTAGAAAGGAGAACTCTGCATAAATCTACAGGGTTTGGTGTGTTAAAATGTGTGAATGAAACAAAACACAACTCGACAGGTCTGTTTATGACGAGGAAACTATACTCAACAAAAATATAAATGCAACACTTTTGTTTTTGCTCCCATTTTTCCTGAGATGGACCCAAAGATCCAAAATTCACTCCAGATACACAACACTACCATTTCTCTCAAACATTGTTCACAAATCTGTCCAAATGTGTGACAGCGAGCACCTCTGCCCCGCCGAGACAATCCACCCCACCTCACAGGTGCGCCACATCAAGATGCCGATCCGACATCATGACCAGTGCACAGGTGCACCCCAGACTGCCCACAATAAAAGGCCACCCCGAAATGTGCATTTTTTTTTTTGCTTTATTGGGGGTCTGGGGACTCAGAACCAGTCAGTATCTGGTGTGACCACCATTTGCCTCATGCAGTGCAACACATCTTCTTCACATAGAGTTTATCAGATTGTCAGTTGTGGCCTGTGGAATGTTGGTCCACTCCTCTTCAATGTCTGTGTGAAGTTGCTGGATATTAGTGGGAGCTGGTACACGCTGTCGTATACGCCGCTCAAGCACATCCCAAACATGCTCAATGGGTGACATGTCCGGTGAGTATGCTGGCCATGCAAGAACTGGGACATTTTCAGCTTCCAAGAATTGTGTACAGATCCTTGCAACATGGGGCCGTGCATTATCTTGCTGAAACATGAGGTGATGTTCATGGATGTATGGCACAACAATGGGCCTCAGGATCTCATCACGGTATCTCTGTGCATTCAAAATGCCATCAATAAAATGCACCTGTGTTCTTCGTCCATAACAGCCTTTGAAGAGGAGTGGACCAACATTCCACAGGCCACAACTGACAATCTGATAAACTCTATGTGAAGAAGATGTGTTGCACTGCATGAGGCAAATGGTGGTCACACCAGATACTGACTGGTTCTGAGTCCCCAGACCCCCAATAAAGCAAAAAAAAATGCACATTTCGGGGTGGCCTTTTATTGTGGGCAGTCTGGGGTGCACCTGTGCACTGGTCATGATGTCAGATCGGCATCTTGATGTGGCGCACCTGTGAGGTGGGGTGGATTGTCTCGGCAGGGCAGAGGTGCTCGCTGTCACACATTTGGACAGATTTGTGAACAATGTTTGAGAGAAATGGTAGTGTTGTGTATCTGGAGTGAATTTTGGATCTTTGGGTCCATCTCAGGAAAAATGGGAGCAAAAACAAAAGTGTTGCGTTTATATTTTTGTTGAGTGTACATTACAGTAAATCAGAAATAGTGTAGTATGGGCCCTTTAAGTCTCTCACCCAGGCTCTGACACTCGCTCTCCACAGCAGGGCCGGCTGCCTCCAGGATCGCCTTGGACACTCCTGCTCACACACAGAACAATATAAAGATATATTTATCATTTCATCATTACAAGCGCTGTACCTGATTTTTACATCTTTTTTTAAAGGTCCCATGGCATGAAATTTTCACTTTCTGAGGTTTTTGAACGTTAATGTGAGCTCCCCCCCATGGCTAAAAGTTGCGAAATGTCTAAACTGAGCATTTGCGGTCCTTTTCTGCGTTCGAAAAAAACACAGCTCAAACGGGCGATTCTCAACAAGGCACCTTATTGACGTCAGCTCGAAAAATGCAGCTCCACCCCCCGTCTGTGTCTCTACTCAGCGTCTCTGTATATCACGCCCATAGAGTTTGGACTACTACGCAATAAGAAATGCATTTTTTTATTTGCCTGGAGGCACGTGCGAGTGTTTCTAGGCTCGGAAGTCCTTTACCCGACCCTCTGGACCTCTGAAACAGCAGTGGTTTAATTTGATTTTCTGTGGAAATGTGTTTATTTTTCAATGGAACGCTTCTCATCTCTTTCTCCGTGCAAAAACGCGGAAATGGGTCAGATCGTACAGCTGAGAGCGGAGAGTTTGGCCACGCCCCCACCCCCTACTATAGGCCATCTCTTTTCTCCTCATTTGCATTCAAGCAACAACTCCCATAATGGACTGTTCAGAGAGAGAAAAATGACTCTTTCTCATCTTATCTCTGTTTCTCATGCACTGAGTCTTGATTTTGAAGAAGGATTCATTTACAGTATTAGGGAACCATTAAGGAGCCATATAAAAGCATCAAGAAGTACCATGTCATGGGACCTTTAAATTCCCCACTTACTTTAAAGGGATATTGCGTTTTTGTTTTTTTGTTTTATGTTGATCTGTATGGGTTCCCTTCTAAAAGTGTTGTGCGGTAACACTGGCTTACCGCTGACAGTCTCGTCTCAGCCCGGTTCTGCTCGGGTTCTGGAGCTCACGTAAGTAGGTCCGGTAAGTTTGCGGGGACAGGAAATAAAGCTTGTTTTACTTCGCAAAACAACATTTGTCCAAAAAGTGATATATATTTCCATCACAGACAGTTGTCCGAAAAAATCCAGCTGCCTATCGCATTCGCATATTTTCTCTAGATTCGTATAACTCTATTAGCCTGTTCACTTGTAAGCGGATGGTTACGGCAGATGCGGTACGGCGACCGCGGATGTTTACAAGTGAACAGGCAACGGGCACAGTTATACAACTCCGATAGAAAAGGGAACCATGCGAATTAGGGAAAATAGGCAGTTGGATTTTTGTGACGGAAATATATATCACTTTTTGGACAAATGTTGTTTTGCGAAGTAAAACAAGCTTTATTTCGTGTCCCCGCGAACTTACCGGACCTACTTACGTGAGCTCCAGAACCCGAGCAGAACTGGGCTGAGACGAGACTGTCAGCGGTAAGCCAGTGTTACCGCTAGGGATGTCAACAATTAATCAACTTACGATTAATTGTCGATCAAGACGTTGGTCGATTAAAATGCATTAATTGTAACTAATTGCTAGAGGAGAGGGCTACTCTGTGAACACGAGATGCAAACCCACTCGCGAGAAGGACCATAGCGTTACATCCGCGGCCGGATCGAGAAGCAGTGCAAAATGTTCTCCTGCGAACCCAATTGCACGTGCTCCTCCGCTCCGGGCCGCGTAGCAGGCTCCACGTGAAAGCACAGTGGAAGCAGCCCGCTGTCCAGCCCGTGTGCCGGTGTGTGTGCAACTGTGCGTGTGTGTGAGTGAAATGTTTTCCCCGATCAATTCACTTTTGTAAAGGTCCCATGGCATGAAATTTTCACTTTCTGAGGTTTTTGAACGTTAATGTGAGCTCCCCTACCCTGTTTAGGCCCCCCCCCCCCCATGGTTAAAAGTTGTGAAATGTCTAAACTGAGCATTTGCGATCCTTTTCTGCGTTACAAAAAATAGGAGCTCAAATGGGCGAGTTTGAACAAGGCACCTTATTGACGTCAGATCGAAAAAAGAAATGCAAATGCAGTTCCACCCCCGTCTGTCTGTACTCAGCGTCTCTGTAAATCACGCCCAGAGAGTTTGGACTGCGAATGCGCTAGGCAATGCGAAATGCGTTTTTTTATTTGCCTGGAGGCACGTCCGAGTGTTTCTAGGCTCGGAAGTCCTTTATCTGAGCCTCTGGACCTTTGAACAGCAGTGGTTTAATTTTATTTTATGTGGAAATGTGTTTATTTTTCAATGGAACGCTTCAAATCTCTCCCCCGTGCAAAAACAAGGAAATGGATCAGAGAGGCTCAGAGCAGACAGCGGAGCGTTTAGCCACGCCCCCACCTTCTCCTATTGGCCAGCTTTTTTCTCCTCATTTGCATTCAAGCAACAACGCCCATTATGGCCTGTTCAGAGAGAGAAAAATTACTCTTTCTCAGCTTATCTCTGTTTCTCATGCACTGAGTGTTGATTTTGAAGAAGGATTCATTTACAGTATTAGGGAACCATTAAGGAGCCATATAAAAGCATCAAGAAGTACCATGTCATGGGATCTTTAATCATTTCATATCACGGAGCTTTTACAAAAAACGTCCTCAATTTATTTTCAATAAAGAATGTATTTTGTTATTCAGCATCAATACATTTGTCTGCTTTTTACTAAGGAATAATTAATTGAGGAATATACAATATAATAATACTATGATATATTTATGACTCAGTGTTATGTTACTATAGCTTATATTCTTAAAGACCCTATTGAAACACTCAAATTCAGGTGAAAAACGCCGCTTATCAGTTAATCGTTAATCGATCGATAAGGTCAATCAACTATCAGTTAATGAATGAATCGATAATTTGCATCCCTAGTTACCGCACAACACTTTTAGAAGGGAACCCATACAGATTAACATAAAAAACACGATCCCTTTAAGCATTCTGAGCAGAGTTTAAGTCTTCATCTAAGTTTACCTGATTTGAGGGAGAAGTTCTCATTGGACGAGTTGACGATGACATCAGTGGTTTCTTTGGTGACGTCACCAGTGACCACCTGCACCGAGACTTTGCCCATTTTTGCCTCGTGCATCGAAGCCGAGGACACAACCTTAGAGAAGGGCCCTAGAAGACAACGAGAACTTATGACCCCCGTGGATCATTGTGTTATAATTTGAACATTTTAAAACACAATACAGTGGTACCTCACCTTACGAATGACCCAACAAACGAAAATTTCAAGTTACGAAACGCCTTCACGGTAAATTTTGGTCTCTAGATACGAAAGAAAATTCAAGTTATGAAACGCGAAATCTCAAAAATTCAAATAATGCGCGCTCAGCCACACACATTATACGCTTTTCTCAGACTGGATTTAAACTTTTCTCACATTTGTCTCTCGTTTAAACACTCAAACTTTCATAGATTTTCAACAAAATTATTAATAGTGAAGTGTGGGGGGGAAGGAGGAGGGGAGAGAAAACTGCGCTCTGACACGTGTGATAGCGCAGCATGACCCGGCGCGGAGCTGCCAGCAGGTCTAGACCAGGGCTAAACCAGGACTGGACCAGTACTAAACCTGGACTAAACCAGGACTAGACCAGGACTAGACCAGGTGGATTAAAGCGCCGCGCGCGGGTCTATTTCCTGGTTTCGTTTCGAGTCACAGCTGAGGGGAGCAGCCAGGTCTACCAGGTCTAGAGGAGGTTTGAGCACGGGTCTCGTTCATGCGCTCAGACTGCGTGCGGTCCTCCTCGCCTCCTCGCTGCTCCCCTCAGCTGTGACTCGAAACGAAACCAGGAAATAGACCCGCGCGCGGCGCTTTAATCCACCTGGTCTAGTCCTGGTCTAGTCCAGGTCTAGACCTGCTGGCAGCCCCGCGCCGGGTCAGCTGTCACACATGCCGCTATCACACGTGTCAGAGCGCAGTTTTCTCCCCCCTCCCCCTTCCCCCCACACTTCACTATTAATAATTTTGTTGAAAATCTATGAAAGTTTGAGTGTTTAAACGAGAGACAAATGTGAGAAAAGTTTAAATCCAGTCTGAGAAACCAATCAGGACGCAGAACACAATGTTACACTATAAAAAAAGTTACACTATAAAAAAAAAAACTTGGATCGGGGCCTTGGAACAAATCAGGCTTTTTCCATTGAAATAGCTACTCAACTTATGAATTTTTCACGTTACGAAACCACTTCTGGAACGAATTAATTTCGTAAGGTGAGGTACCACTGTACTGAGCTAAAAAAAAAAAGTCTGCTGATGTGTTAGAAAGCTGCGGTGCCCAATGGGAGTTGACGTCACCAAAAACATTATCACAACAAAGTGTCGCATGTTGTGGGCCCCTCCAATGGATAGCTGCACATCACACTAGAGCAGAACTTTTTTTTTTTTTTTTCCCATTTAAAAATAAGTGATTAAAGATGACTCAAGCATGCACGAATCACTCCACATACAACCTCAGAGGGTCAGTGAGAAGAAACTACTACTTTAACATGGTTTGAAAAGTCCAATTTGCAGAATAGGTCTGATTTAATGAGCAGTGTGCGTACCTCCAGAGGGCGCTGCAGCAGCGGTAGAAGAGCCTTTTGGAAACTTCTTTTGAAACTCATCACTGAAAACCTGAGGAACAAACAGGACAACCACTCAGCCACTAGTCTGGTTAACACCTGACCATATCACAAGTGAGATATGGGTCTGGAAACTCGCTTCGAAAAATCCCGTAGCGGAGGTGTGGTTAGCGATTGCCAACGGCCGTTTATTGGGCGTTATGAATGTCTATCATTGAGCGTATACGTAAGTCCATAGCCAATCATGTCAGTTGTCAGTTCAAACTACAAGCTTCCGTTTGTCATGTAGTACGCGTCACCGTCTTGCCACACCTCCCCCGCTCTCTGATTGGGGCCCTAAATCTGGGACTCTCGCTTGGACGAGTTTCCAGGCCGCCTTCCAGTTCGAAACGAACGGAAGCGGCCTGGGAATTCCCAGGCTACTCAGCCACAGTAATACAGGGAGGAGACAAGCTTGACTCTCCCCCCTAGGCCTGTCAAGACAATATGAACACTGGAACAATACTTATCTTCTTTGCAATAATGGGGAGATTTTTGCCATTTTAACATAATAAGGTAAGATTTGAGCTGTAGAGAAGAATAAATAAATAACTTCTATGGCTAATTATTGGCTATATATTATTGGTTATATATTTGTTGCAGCTCAAGACTTTTGGTGATACTGTATAATTTAAAACTGGTTTATCCTGCTTTGTGTCAATGGCATAAAGTAGTTTCGATATTAGTGTCTGTAGCACTAGCAATATATGGTGCTCTTAAAGGAAAAGTAATGTTTTTTTACAATCTGAGCCTTCTTTCGGCAATAAAACAAGTAGTTTTACTCACCCATAGCAGTTTGGTGTCAATTGGAGCAGTATCGCAGAAGTTATGTTGAGCCGTTCTGTTCTACTAATGATCCCGTATCCGTTAGCGTGAGTGCTCGGGGCATTACTTTGCGGTCTCCAAATAACACAAACTTTAGCACTTTTCAAATCACAGGAGATCGCTGTGTCAGGGTAGACTTTTAGTGGATTCCAAAACGGCCTGAAACCCGATATGCAGCTATAGTTTCATTTGATGACGTCATCAGAGAGGACAGTGCGCATGCGTGAACTCAGCTGTTTATAAACACTGCTAGTCCGAAAGAAGCTAACACCGCTCTGAACTTTACTTTTCTGTTGCGATATCGGGTTTCAGGCCGTTTTGGAATCTACTAAAAGTCTACGCTGACACAGCGATCTTCTGTGATTTGAAAAGTGCTAAAGTTTGTGTTATTTGGACACCGCAAAGTAATGCCCCGAGCACTCACGCTAACGGATACAGGATCATTAGTAGAACAGAACGGCTACAACATAACTTCTACAAAACTGCTCCAATTGACACCAAAGTGCTATGGGTGAGTAAAACTACTTGTTTTATTGCCGAAAGAAGGCTCAGATTGTAAAAAAAAAACGTTACTTTTCCTTTAAATGTGTTATGGTGCCAGGCTTATCTCACCCGTATGGTGTCTGTGTCTCCAGGGTACAACACCACATGGACCTTCTTGAGGGCCTTGGGCTTCTTGCTGCTGATCTCCAGGACTCTCTCCATGATAAGAGAGAAGACCAGAGATTTTGAGAAGCCCAGATTTCCAGTTCCCATAGCGGAGAAGGAGATGGAGGTCATCCCCATGTCCTCTGCTTTGGACAGACAGGCTCCGAAGAGATCGCTCAGCTGCTGTAGGACCAAACATCAGGAGACAGGCTCACACATGGTTCATTTAAAGTCTCTGGACCTCATTTTTACTGTCTTCAAATGTGAAAAACAAGAGTTAGTTCATTTTAAACAGTTTGCAGTGGTCCAAAGTTATTCCTCACCTACCTTATGCATTCAACAACAACTACACTTGCTGATTCTCTGACAATAAATCTCATATTTAGATGCAGACAGTACACAGTGGACTTATTTTGACCTCAAGAGCTGCTTGAGGTACAGGGTCTTATTCCATTGGCACATCCAAAGGAAAACTCACCCAGGGGAGCTCACGTACACCCAATTTGAAAACCCCTGATTTAGTTGATTAATCGGTCAAAAAAAAAATTGTATTAGTGAGTGAGTGAGTGACAGAGCTGAAGATTTGGTATTTTTGGTATTTCCATGTAAAAAGGCAGATTAAACTCATGATTCAGAAGTTTAACGAGGGGGCATTTTAGATCACCATGTTACCTTTTATTGTTTTAAAAATGCTACAGTATATTCACCCAAAACAACACATTAACTGGCCGGCTGGTGGGTCCTTGGGTAAGACCTTTCACGGTACTGCCCCCTGGGCGCCCGAAAGACGAGCTGCCCACTTGGGTCAAATGCAGAAGTGAATTTCTCCTGTGTGCGTGTCAATTTAATTTTAAAGGTCTCATGGCATGAAATTTTCACTTTCTGAGGTTTTTGAACGTTAATGTGAGCTCCCCTACCCTGTTTAGCCCCCCCCCCCATGGTTAAAAGTTGCGAAATGTCTAAACTGAGCATTTGCAATCCTTTTCTGCATTAGAAAAAATCAGAGCTCAAACGGGCGATTTTGAACAAGGCACCTTATTGACGTCAGATCGAAAAAAGAAATGCAAATGCAGTTCCACCCCCGTCTGTCTGTACTCAGCGTCTCTGTAAATCACGCCCAGAGAGTTTGGACTGCGGAGGAGCTACACAATGCGAAATGCGTTTTTTTATTTGCCTGGAGGAACTTGCGAGTGTTTCTAGGCTCAGAAGTCCTTTATCTGAGCCTGTGGATATCTGAAACAGCAGTGGTTTAATTTTATTTTCTGTGGAAATGTGTTTATTTTTCAATGGAAGGCTTCTCATCTCTCCCTCCGCGCAAAAACACAGAAGTGGGTCACAGAGCGGAGCGGAGAGCTTGGCCACGCCCCCACCCCCTACTATAGGCCATCTCTGTCCTCCTCATTTGCATTCAAGCAACAACGCCCATAATGGAGTGTTCCAGAGTGACATTTATGACTCTTTCTCATCTTATCTCTGTTTCTCATGCACTGAGTGTTGATTTTGAAGAAGGATTCATTTACAGTATTAGGGAACCATTAAGGAGCCATATAAAAGCATCAAGAAGTACCATGTCACTGCTCCTGAAAAAGGATGGGTCAAATGCAGAAGTCAAATTTCTCCCGTGTGTCACTGTGTGTCATTGTGTGTGAGACCAATAAAGGCTAAAAGCCCATCTTAATCTGTCATGGGATCTTTCACTTTCATTTTTGATGCACTGACTCCCCCCTCCCTTTGCTCTCCACACTAAGTCACTCCCCCTTCAGAGCACTATCACAACACAAACAGCATGCATCCCACTAATGAAACTACTGCACATGGCATCAGGTTTGTCAAGTTATTGTGCCTGCACAGGCACGTACTGCTAACTGTAAGGAGGGTTTGAGGACCCAGGAGAGATCGCTAAAATACTCAAACACGATGACCTCTGTCATCATCATCTTCAGGCATGTTATTGATGAGGGGACAATGTTATAACATGGTTGACAGCTTCAAGAAATTCACTTCGCATAATACCACCTTTAATCTGTCTTGATAAAAGTCCTAGTCCATTTTTCTGCATAAATAGTAGTTTTTGCATGACCTCCCCATGCAGGTGTAGTCTTGTGAGTGCGGTTTAGGTCAGACACACAGAGATACATAATAGTTTTGAGAGCTTTGGCATGCCCCCTTTTTAGTTGATCAACTGATCGTCAGGAGATGTCTTCAGTCCACTACAGATCTCCACACCTCACCTGCTCGTTGCCTTGTCCCTTGCTGTGAGGAGCCACAGCGTGAAAGACCTTCTGGCAGCTCAGGTTTCCACCCTCAGTGACGATCAGGTCCCCCACAGCCACCTGGTTCTGGCCGGTCTGGTTCTGTTGAGTCTGGACCATGGTCTGGACCATGGTCTGGAGGGAGGGGCCGGCAGCAGACAGGAGGGCATTGGAGACTGCCCCCCGGGACAAAACCAAGTCCTGTGCTAATGTGTTAACAATAACATCTGTCTGAGGAGAGAAGAGAAAAAGAGTGAACCAGGACTGAACCAGGACTGAAATAGGATTACACCAGGTTGGAATCAAGACAAAACCAAAGCAGGACTAAACCTTGTCTAGAGCAGGACTAAACCAGTACTAAAGCAAGAGTAAGGGTAAGTTCACACCTGGTTTGGTCCTGTTTTTGGTCCAGTTTAAGACTTATATAGACTTAGTTTTGATCCTGCTCTAGTCTTTGTTTAATCCTGGTCTAGTCCAAGTTTAGTTCCAGGTTAACTCCCAGTTTAATCCCAATTTTGATGTGGTGAATGAACACATCCTGAAGCAGGACTGAACCAAGACTAAACCAGGAATAACCAGAACTAAACCAGGATTAAACCGGGATTAAACCAGGATTAAACCAGGATTAAACCAGGATTAAACCAGGATTAAACCAGGATTAAACCAGGAATAAAGCAGGTCGAATTAAACAAGACAAAAGCAGGGCTAAAGCAGGACTAAACAATTAGTTTAGTACAGATTCTAAACACTAGTATTTACCGTAGCTTTCTCCAGATTCCCTTTGAGGATGCAGATCTCCACTCCCTCTTTGGTCAGCTCTTTGCCCACACAGTTCTGGTCGACCGTCACTGGAGCCGACAATGACGACGCTGACATGGACGGAGCTGAAGATGCTTTAGGAGAAGCAGAAATGGTGGCCATTTTGTCACCTCCAAACTCCATCTTCACTGCGTCCTCCATCGCTCTCACCACTGCATCGTCATTGTTCACAAAATGGATGTTCTTCAGGTAGTCGTCATCGTAACTCTCCTTGCAGTGCTCTTTGACGGCTTTCACGATGGCTTGAGCACACTCTTTTAGCGGAAAATTGCGGTTTCGGCTTATTGCTGGTATGGCAATGGAGCTGCACTGGTACTGCTCTGCTAGCTCCAGGCTCCTCTTCACCACTTTCTTCAGCTGCGCATGGGATTTCTCTACATTTTGCCTGTCGTAATGAGGCCCGATTGCATGGATGATATTTTGGCACGGCAGACCTCCACTTGCCTCCGTCACTGTGCACTCTCCCGGTTTGAGCTTCCCTTGTGCTGATATTATCTTATCACATTCCACTTGTAGCTGTTGGCCTGCTGCTTTTAACAGCGCAGCAGACAATCCTTGGGTGAGCTGTAAGTTTTCCACTGTTGGGTTAACGATAGCGTGCACTGGGTAGCTGCACATGTCTGCGTTAGAAACTACGATGTCCAATCCTTCTGGCGTTACGATCTCGTAAACCGGCTTAGGTGAAAGGTTAGACAAAGGAGTATTTTGCTTAGCATCAACGACGTCCACTATCTTCACCAAACAGCCTGTTTTATCTGAAATAATCGACTGGTAATTCTCATCTTTGTCCTCAAATAGCTTCCTAGCCCCGTGTTTAGCAATGGTTACTGATTCAAAAGTGACAGAAGCAACCAAATTCTTGACTAAACCTAAACACTCTTCGACACTAGCTCTCATGCCGCTCAGAGAAATGCCATCCTTTGTAAAAGAAACCTGTACTTTCATAGCATCTAGCTTAGGCTTTGAGAACTGTCTGAGGTATTCTAGTTTGGCAATAGGGTTAACCTCAAGGCTCTCTTGAATATGAGCATTTTGTTTTATGAAATGTTCAAGTTCTAGGCCAACCTTCGTCACATTTTCTTTGAACCCAGATACTACAGCGTGGTCTTCTTCTACCCTAATCTGGACTTTCTTCGTTCCTTTATTTTCATGTTTCTCGAGTTCGTCCACCAGTGATTGCCATTCCGTCATCTGGAGCACGTTAGGATCCTCGGCTTTGAGACATGTCGAAACAAGTACTGCTTTAACATACACATCTGCATCAGTCACATCTTTCCTCGTACAGGCCAAAAGTTTGATTCGATCTCTGGAGATGTCCAAAACTGCATGTTTTTGAGTCAGCAGTGCATTCATCAGCTCTTCCTGTTCGCCTGATTTTAAAAACTCCAGCACATAACTGTCTACTTCTAAATTTTGGCTTTCCAGCTCTGACTTTTCTTTATAAATCTCACCCTTTGTAGCAGCAATCTCTTCTATTAGCCCAGTAACTTTTGGAACCGGTCCAGACATGTCGAATTTGATCTCTGGGTAGACCGTTTGGAGCTTCTTTAGGAGGCCATCTTGGCAAAGTAGCTTGAAGATGTTCATTGGGACATCAATCTGGTCTGTGACCTGCGTCTTCTCTCTGCGCACCCGTTTTATGAGCGAGTGAATGCAGTCCTCGAGCTGTTCTTGGAGTTTGGAGATGTCTGATTTGAGTCCCACGACTTTTAGGATCCCATTGGTCTCGTCTGGGACCATTAGGACCTGGTTTTGTTCTTTCAAAAGAGCTGAGATCTTGTCCAGGCTTTGCCTCCACAGATCAGGAGGAGGGTGCAACTTATGGATGACAAACTGAGAGATGAACTGGGACTGAACCGACCTGGAGAGAAGAGAACGTGTGACAGTCCATAATAATGTCAATACCTGATATCCTGTGAACTATAAAAAAAACTTTCAAGTTTGTAAATATTTTCATAGACCATGTTACAGTCATATGCAATTAAAGCTACTGCCTGACCACACACTTTTACAACACTGTAGAGTCTGGAACCCGTCTCCAGGGTTTATGATGGCTGTGATTGGCTGAAGAATTAACCACTCAGACAAAAACATGGATCATTTGTGTCTAAACAAATTAGTAAAAAAGGAAAATAACACAGGGGACTGAGAAACAGCATGGATTTGTACAGAATCAACAGTAAAACAGTGAATGTGAGGTAAAAGAAGATATCTGACAATAACCCTCATGTGTTCAGATGCAGCTCTGGAAAAAAATAAGAGACCACTGCAAAATTATCAGTTTTTCTGATTTTACTACTTATAGGTATGTGTTTTGGCAAAAGGAACATTCTTGTTTGAGTCTATAAACTACTGACAATATTTCCCCCAAATTCCAAATAAAAATATTATCGTTTAGAGCATTTATTTGCAGAAAATGACAAATGGTCAAAATGACAAAAAGATACAGACCTCAAACAATGCAAAGAAACAAGATCAAATTCATTTTAAAACAACATAATACTAATGTTTACACTTAAAGGAAAAGTAACGTTTTTTACAATCTGAGCCTTATTTCGGTAATAAAACAAGTTGTTTTACTCACCCATAGCACTTTGGTGTCATATGGAGCACTTCCAGAGATGTTTTAGATTTGCGATCTCCATCATGTGAGTTCTCGGGGCACTTGTTTGTGGTCTCCAAATAACACAAACTTTAGCACTTTTCAAATCATAGAAGCCCGATGTCTTATCCTACGATTTCGTGTGGTCAAAAGTGGCCTGTAATCCGAGATTTAGCCATAGTTTCGAGTAGATGAGGAGGCCAGTGCGCATGTGCGGAGTGTGCTCTCAGCTCCCGGGACCCAAACATGAAACGCAAAGCTGTAAACTATGGATAAATCTCGGATTACAGGCCACTTTTGACCACACGAAATCGTAGGCTAAGACATCGGGCTTCTATGATTTGAAAAGTGCTAAAGTTTGTGTTATTTGGAGCCTGCACGGGGCATATTACATGCTTAGGGAATATATTACATGCCCCGAGCTATGGCTAGAAGTCGCGCTAGGCTAACCGCAAATCTAAAACATCTCTGGAAGTGCTCCATATGACACCAAAGTGCTATGGGTGAGTAAAACAACTTGTTTTATTACCGAAATAAGGCTCAAATTGTAAAAAAAAACCCGTTACTTTTCCTTTAAGAAGAGTTCAGAAATCAATATTTGGTGCAATTACCCTTATTTTTAATCACAGTCAATCACAATCACAGTTTTCTTGGCGTGCTCTCCACAAGTCTTTCACATTGTTCTAGTGTGACTTTATTCCACTCCTGAAGTAGCTCAGCTTTGTGTTTGTGTTGGAATTCAACAGACGCTGGAATGGAATGGCTGTAATACATGTAGAGATGCTGATTTCAGAAAGAAATGCAGTGGTCTCTTATTTTTTTCCAGAGCTGTATTTGATGTATCTCGGTTGTGGTTATAACTGATATTTGCCAAAGAGATTCAAACTAAGGTCAAGTAAATATTGACCTCAGTTTTAATGTAATATTAAGTTGACAAATGCTAATAATACTGTTAAAAAGTGAGGTTTGAAGACTAAAGCTGCTGCATCACATTTCCTAAAAGTCATAAAAATCAGACAAAACTCAAACTATGATAAAACCTCTGCTAATTATAAAACACAATTTTAAAACTATTAAATGACCAGTCTATCTCCAGTCTGACCAGCATAATTTCACATTACACCTCTAGATCTTTACCTCACAGTCTCAGTCCAGTCCTGTATCACCTGCTCCTCCTGTTGCAGCAGCTGAGGCTCTGGACTCAGGCTCACAGAGTCCTGGTTGAGTTCTACCTGGCACCAGTGGGTCTGCAGCTGTGAGCGGAGGCTCTGAAGGAGTGAGGGCCTGCTGGAGAAGAACTGCAGGAGAGCCGGATCTATGGAAGGGCGCAGAGGCGCAGGCAGCCGGAGGGGGGGTTTGTCTGCGCCATACAGAGCCCGGCCCAAGCTCTGGTAAAATGGGTAAAATTTCAGCTGCTTCTTCCGGAGTTGGTGATGCTTCTGCAGCAGCCGGAGCACATCTGAGACAACAGAGACAGACACATGAAAGATCAGACCAGAGACTGTAGTGGACTAAGGGCGTTTGATGTTACCCACAGCATCCAAATGAAGCTCATCAATGCTATTTTTTAAATTTATTGGATTATTTGACAGGGACAGTGTACATTAATGAACATATCTGTAAATGTACCAGAATTAGCCAAAAGGCTATTTTTCATCTGTTGTCCCTGGACAGATCTTAAAATGGTCTCCCTAAAAACAATGATAACAAAATAAAATTACACAGTGAACAATATACAATTATTAACAAGTAGTAGAATTTTAGCTAAAACTATAAATCCAATTGATAAATACAGTGTAGCCTACATAAAACTTTAAAATGATCAACAGTTAAAAAAAATCCCACACACATCACAACAAGAGACAACAGACAGCAGAGACACAAGAGGCAGCACAGTGGAGTTTGAGGAAAGAAAATAATACACATTAGTGATAACAGGTCTGATGGGTTATGTTTTTTATACAGGCTGTATGTGGACAGTTCTCTGGCTAGCAGTTAAAGAGGTGAATTTGGAGCAGAGATCCATATTTGGAATTCTGACCATAAGTATCATAGCAACCAAAGAGCTAATCCAGGTTGAAATTAAAGTCCCTTCCCACACACAGCACTGGTGTAGCAGGGAACTGTCAATCAAACCTGTTGCTAACACTAGCGGAAGTGACCGTGGGGAAAGAAGGTGCCTGATTGGTCTGTTATTAATGTTCATATCTGATAAACGGACAAAATTGTTAAATAAAAAAAACAACGATCATGTAGAGCGGGTTACGATGAACATTTTCAGTCTGACAGCAGCAGTTACAGAGAGAAGGGCCACGCTTTTTCAATAGAAAGTGAAATGGTGACAGAGTTGATTGAACTGAAGCACGCCCATGCTCACTTCCTATTTGGAGGGCAGTAGAGGATTTTACTTATATGCATACAGTCAAGGGCGTTCTTTGACGGGGGCCACCTGGCAATTGCCCCTAGCGGCATCGTGGGGGGGGGGGGGGGGGGGTTTCCGTGAAGCAAAAATTTTTTTTTTTTTTTTTAAAGCCGGTGCGGTGCGCGATTCTGCAATATTGTGACCACCAGGGAGTGCTGGAGTGCACTTTTGCTTTCTTAAATAGCTGTAGGCCTACATGGCTATAATGTGAAATAATTGCGCCTTTGGTCTTTTTTATGTTCAAAAACTTTTTTTGTAATTATTGTTTATATTTTTTATTGCAGTACTCATTAAAACTGTACATTTGTTTTTGAAAGTAGTTGTTATGAATTGAGTTTGTATGGACAACGGTCTAGTTTGTTTTTGGGTGGTGGGGCGGATGTTAGGGTTTGGTCAGAGGGGGGGGCGGGGGCAAGAGTGGCTTTCGCCCAGGGAGTAAATCACTCTAGGAACGCCACTGCATACAGTCTATGTAATAAACTAAGTCTAAACCAGGACCAAACGTCTGAAAGAGTTACAGATTCCAGAGAAGAGTGAGAGCTTACATACCGGTGTGGTTGGTGAACGTGAGCACCATGTGTTGCTGTTTCTCTTGGACTGTCTCTAGCTCCATTCCCTCCTTCTCAAAGTACAGCTTCAGCAGCTCCTCATCCACTGTGTCCTCCAGAAGAACCTGCCTGGTCTGCTCCAGAGCTCTCACCTCCAACAACTTAGACTTAAAGGTCCTGTTATGAGGGCAGCGCGCCACAAACTCACTGCATTCTGGAATTAAATCAAAGATCAAAGTCAAAAGACCAAAGTCAGCTATATTGTCAATTCTGCCATATGTGTTCAACATACAGTGAATCGAAATTTCGTTTCTCTCTGGCCAGGTAGTGCAAAAAAAGACAGTGTACAAAATACAATATAAAGACAAAACACAACAAAAACTATCTAAGACAGAGATCTAAAGTTAAACTAAAGTCTAAGATGCAGTGCAACATAATAAATAAATAAATACCTATATACAGATGTCCAAAAATGTGCAGTGTGCATCAAAAATGTGCAATGGAAGATACAGCAGTGAAATGGTAATGTGCAATAGAATGTGCATTGAAGTTAAGATAAAAATAAATGTGCAACAGTAGTAATTCTAGTGCAATAACAGGAGTAAACAACAGTAGTAAAATTATCATCAAATATTACAATTCAGCGGCATTTTACAAATAAATACATAATAACTTCTTAACAAATAATAAGCAATAAAACAAGAAGTACTGATACTTTGTAGCTGATGTCATGAACATTCATTGGGGGTGTGATGCTAACTGAAGGTTCAGTCTGAAGCTCTGTTACTCTAGCCCGATTTTACCTTTAATCTGAGTTTTATTTCAACACAATCTGACCAAAAAGAGCTGACTACAGCAAGTGATTTATGCTTTATGCATTAGACACACAAGTAATTGTTTCCATGATATCGGCTCAGTTGATGTCCTGGTTGGACTTTTTATTGACTGACGTTTGAACTTTAATTCATACAGAGCTGTTCAGTAGTTACTTAAAGGATACATAACAGTTAAATAACACAGATCGCAGAACATCAGGTCAATTTTGTAATAAGTTAACTGTATTAAAAAAACTAAAACATTTTCAGTACCTTCACCGGTATTTGTTGATCAGATATATCAGATCAGACATCGGTATCAGATCTAAAAAATCTGGATCGATGCATCCCTAATGAATACTGCAAATACTACTTCTATACACCCCCCATCTCCCCATATAGTAATGTGTCCTCTGCATTTGATCCATCCCTCAGTGTCTCTGGGTTAAACCTGTCAGGAGCAGTGGGTTAGTCTTGGTCAGGACTTCCTTAGCTGGAGGATTTGACCTATTGTACATGTTTTGGGTTCTTAATATAAAGACACCATGCTGCGTTTTGACTTAAACTATGATAAGCCTACACTGAAGGTTTTGCCCATTCTGTATATTTTTGTATTTGAATCAAAGTCTATTTTTACCCTGTTTTAATGCATGTTTTTATCATAGATAATGTTTACCATTATTATTAGGGCTGTCAGTTTAATGCGTTAATTAGATTAAAAATACACTGCTAATTAACGTGTTATAAAAATTAACGCAATTCATTATGAGCGTCAATTCAATGCGCGCACACTTTAAAATTTGCGTGCGGGGCCTTTGAACGGCAAGTTTATTTATAAAAATGAAAGACGAAGCACGCACCGGGGGAACTCCCTTTCTGGTGCGTAAACAGGGATTCCCCTGTCCGCGTGGTGCGTGCTTCGTCTGTCTTTTTCCGCACTGAAAAATAGTTCCCACCCAAAATGACCAAGGCAAGCTTGGTCATTTTGCACATTTATTTGCACATTTATTTGCACTCGATATGAATGCGCACTACACATAAAGTAATTGGGAAACGCATCGAGCAAATTAATTCCTTTTGGCCGAAATCTTTCTCTGGCGACGTTAGCCTCCAGTCTAAGGCGGAGGAGCAGCAGCTCGCGCAGCGGTCAGTGCTAACAGACTCGGACAAAACGCTTTTCATCACTTGTTTTAATCTCTGGACTGTGGGGAGATGCCCAAATTTGACCTGGGGGTGGCATATCCCTTTAAGTAACTTAAGTAATGGACCACTACTTTGTACTTCTACTTCAGTAACATTATTCTGAAGTGATGTTACTCTTACTTTAATATAATTTTTGAGCACTCTACCCACCATTGCTAGTACATCTACTACATTACTTTCAGTACTTTAAGAGCAATACCTTGTGGGGTCTTGAAGCTGACCACAGTGGATTTTAAAGTAGGGATCATGTCCACCGTCACTCCCTCTGGAGCTGCAGACTCTGCTTTCTTCATGATGTTCTCCACCAACATCTCCACAAACTCCTGGGTCATGCCTACAGGAACGTTTTCCAGGAGGCAGGATGTGGGGAGGGGCAGGTCTGAGGGAGAGGAGTCCAGGAGAGGAGCACTGGAGCTGGGCATAGAGGCAGGCATCTCTCCATCACCCCCACCTGGAGCTCTGCATGTATCGACCGCTGTGGAAGGAGGGGCTGGAGAAGACAACTCAGGTTTAGAGCTATGCCAGAGGAGCAGAGCCAGAGGAGCAGAGCCAGAGGAGCAGAGCCACAGGAGCAGAGCCACAGGAGCAGAGCCACAGGAGCAGAGCCACAGGAGCAGAGCCACAGGAGCAGAGCCAGAGGAGCAAACCAGAGCAGACAGGAGCAGGCTGGAGTTTTGCTGACAAACCTGTTTTTAGTAAACTGTGTTTCATGAACTCAGATTGAAACAGAAAGTAGGGCACTCACTTTTATTGTCGTTCTTATCAGCGGGAAATTCCTGTAAAGAAACACCACAGTCCAAAGTCAGACTATTAAAGAGGAACTCACTGCGAAATAAAATAAAATAGGAAATAAAAGTGAAGGAAATAAAATAAAAGGTTTATAGCAGTTATTGAGGTTTGGGAAACGGAGAAATCATGGCTCATGTCTCAGGATTAGAATATTGATATAAAGTCTGTTATTGCTCTCTAAGATTATATCACTGTTACATTACATTTACACTGATGACTACTTCAGCGATTCAGACAGTGATTTGGGTATTGTTTGTACTGCATTACTTTGCACACTACAAATAGTGTGCAAATACATACCAGCATACAAGTATACTGATTGTTGAACCTTCTCATTATTTGTTTGGGATCGGCTCCACAAACTTGTCATATTATTCTTATGGTTTAAAGTCCTTTCAGCCGAAGCACTCATGTCTTTGGGGTTGAATAATAGCATTACTTTCTGAAGCGATTTAACTTTAGTTTATTTCTGCTGATAAAGAAGGCACTAAACTTTGTGTCAGTTTTTTTTTCATGTGGATAGGCCCGGGAATTTCAGAGATGAACCATATGAACCATATGAACCATTATTATCACTACTATTATTATTATTCGATTTATTACTTATTTTTTTAAATTATTATTATCACCTATCTTTATGCCTTTTTTTGCCTGCATGCACTTGTCTTCTTGTTCAAACTGTCCCTACCTGGAGCTACTGTGACAAGTAAATTTCTCCTGTGTGAGATCAATAAAGTCTTATCTTATCTTATCTTATCTTATCTTAAACCAGGACAATAAATCTGTAATCCGACAGTTACACAGCAAACTCCATCTGAGAATTCTCACTGGTCGAGTAGCTTGGATGAGCTGTGAAACGTATTCAAGCCAATAAACTTTGTCCATTTGACAAATTGAATTTCTCTTTTTGCCATGGATTCTACCTGAACCAACCAACATCACCAACATCTTGACAACATGACGGCAACCTATTGATGCATCACATTGGGGGGTGTTCTTCCTGTATGTCTATGATGTATATTCAGCAGTTACCATGGTGACACAATGCACACATTAGCAATAACTGCCAGAAAGTGTTAAGATTCTTTGAAAACCAAGAAAAACAAATACAAAATGGATTTAAGCAGCACGTGTTGATGGACAAACTCAAAACTGTTAATGCTAATGCTGTTTTGTTTAACAGCATAAATCAGCTCACCTCTTGTTGTTCCAGCTAAGTCAATTCTTTCTGGTCAGGTTGTTTTAAAATAAAGTTACAATTGAAGTCTAACTTGAGTAACAGGGCTTCAGACAGAAAAGTGCCTGTAGTTAGCATCACACCCCCAGAGAATGTTGATGATCAGCTGCAAATGATCATTTGTCTGGAGGTATAATAAGATGATCTGATTGATTGTTTGGTTGATTACCTGTCTAGGAGACGTAAGGCGCACAGTGAGGTGTAGCTCTCCTTGTTCCAGGTGGATCAGGTGGGACTTTTTCTCCAGAACGTTCCTCTGGTCTGTGCAAAACAGAACAAAACGCCATTAAAACCATCCAGCCATTTTCTTTCACTTATCCAGGCCTGGGTCGCAGGGACTCCCAGACTTCCTTCACCCCGGACACTTCCTTCAACTCCTCCGGGGGGACCCTAAGGCATTCCCAGGCTAGCATAGTCCCTCCAGCGTGTCCTGGGTCTTCCCCGGGGCCTCCTTATGATGGGACATGCCCGGAACGCCTCCTGAGGGAGGTGACCAGGAGGCGGAACAGATGCCCGAGCTAACTCAAATGGCTCCTCTCGACGTGGAGGAGCAGTGGCTCTACTCCGAGCTCCTTCTGTGTGACTGAGCTCCTCACCCTATCCCTAAGAGAGCGTCCAGCTACTGCTCTCAGATGCAGTGAAACTCATTTCGGCCACTTGTATCCATGATCTTGTCCTTTCAGTCATTACCCAAAGCTCATGACCATAGGTGAGGGTAGAAACATAGATTGACCAGTAAATCGAGAGTGAGGAAAGAAAGAAAAAAAACAAAAAACGGTGCGGAGCACGGATCCTTTTGCGGCAGGCTGGTGCTGGCTCATGAAGACAGAAGACAGTGAAAACTGTTCAGATATGGTTCAGATATGACAGTCTGACTCTGACCTCTCGCACTAGGCAACGCTGCGAGCACAGTACAGAGTTTGTTTTAGGGGGAGGGGCCAGGGGAGTAATCATTCGGATTTTGGTCAGTGTCTTGAGGAGGTACAGTATGACAAAACAGTTGCGGTGATGGACCGAAAAAGATTGAAGCCATCAGGTGCCCAATTTCGAAAGAAACGGAAAGAAGAGGAGGAGAAGCGAGCAAAAGAAAAAGGTATGCTATCGACTAGTCTTCAAGTTTACTTAATGATGATGATGTTGTATTAGTTAAACTCCCCTGATGTGATTGTTGATGCATGTTTGCCCTTCCCCCAAGCACGAAAATATTGCTATCATCATTGCTTGGGTTAACGAAGGCATAAGCTATATACATGGTCATTCAAACATTTATCGTGTCCTATGGCGCTTAGCTACAGGGAAGAGTTGTTGGCGAATGTCGACGAAATGTTTTTTTGTTTTTTTTTTGCTGGAGTGCACTTTTGCTTTCTTAAATAGCTGTAGGCCTACATGGCTATAATGTGAAATAATTGCGCCTTTGGTCTTTTTTATGTTTTTATGTTATGTAGTTGTTGTGAATTGAGTTTGTATGGACAACGGTCTTGTCTTGGAGGGCGCAAGAGTGGCTTTCGCCCAGGGCGCAAATCACTCTAGGAACGCCACTGAATACATGACACATGATGTTTACCTTTTCTTAGTACTAGAGGAGATATTTTGGGTTATTTTTGGGCAGTACAATAAGATTTGTGCTGTAGAGGGTTGAACTGTGAACTGGTATGGCACATGCAAACTAAGCACTGAAGTGCATTCTGCAATTTATTTCATCTCCTTTGTTTTTAACAGTATTGTAGCTTTAGAATAGATTTTGTTGTTTAATCCTGCTTTAGGGTTTTTGTGTTATGGCATAGATTAGTTTCTATATTATCGCTTAGCTTCTATATTTACTTAAACATACTCACATTTTTATCATGACAGGCCTACATATAAAAAAATAAATGTATAAATGTCCCAAGTGTAATATTTGTCATAATACCATAATATGTCATTTGAAGCACTTGTGTAACTTTTCAAATGGGAAGCTTGTTTCCATGGAGATGTGATTAATTTAATTTAATTTAATTGATCAACTTTATTGATCTCTCTGCATTTGACCCATCCTTTATTCAGGAGCAGTGGGAAGCACATAACTGCGCCCGGGGACCCATCTCCATGATCTTGTTGCTTAGGCTTGGTCAGGACCTAAACTTTTAGGACCTAAGATTTTACCTATGGTGCATGTTTTGGGTTGACACGGGGAGAACATGCACACTCCACACAGAAAAGACCGGACCTAGGGATCAAACCCGGAACCTTCTTGCTGTGAAGCGTGAGTGCTAGCCACTCAGCCACCGCCATTATTAAATGCATTTACTCCTACTTGAGCCTACCTATATTAGTCCAGTGTAACAATACTCTTAAAGGTCCCATGGCATGAAATTTTGAACGTTAATGTGAGCTCCCCTACCCTTTTTAGCCCCCCCCCCATGGTTAAAAGTTGCGAAATGTCTAAACTGAGCATTTGCAATCCTTTTCTGCGTTAGAAAAAATTGGAGCTCAAACGGGCGATTTTGAACAAGGAAACTTATTGACGTCAGATCAAAAAAAGAAATGCAAATGCAGTTCCACCCCCGTCTGTCTGTACTCAGCGTCTCTGTAAATCACGCCCAGAGAGTTTGGACTGTGAATGCGCTAGGCAATGCGAAATGCGTTTTTTTATTTGCCTGGAGGCACGTCCGAGTGTTTCTAGGCTCGGAAGTCCTTTATCTGAGCCTCTGGACCTTTGAACAGCAGTGGTTTAATTTTATTTTATGTGGAAATGTGTTTATTTTTCAATGTAACGCTTCTCATCTCTCCCCCCGTGCAAAAACACGGAAATGGATCAGCTGAGAGCTGAGAGTTTGGCCACGCCCCCACCCTCTACTATAGGCCAGCTCTTTTCTCCTCATTTGCATTCAAGCAACAATGCCCATAATAGCCTGTTCAGAGAGAGAAAAAATACTCTTTCTCATCTTATCTCTGTTTCTCATGCACTGAGTGTTGATTTTGAAGAAGGATTCATTTACAGTATTAGGGAACCATTAAGGAGCCATATAAAAGCATCAAGAAGTACCATGTCATGGGACCTATAATGGAGTAAAAATGTATATTATACTTTTACTCTTCCCATTGTGAGTGAAAAGTGGCAAAAGCTTTATGTGAGAATCTAAAATTATTTGAACATTTGCGTTTCTTGCAGCTCCTTCAGCTCTGATTTAGTTTGTCTTATTTTGGTGTCTGTCCTTTGAAAACACCAGATTTTGTGCATTTTTTAATGTTTTGTTCTTCAAATTATATTAACTTCAAATTATAAATAAGATGTTATGTCGAAACATTTAGTCTTCAAGTTTCTTGAGTAATGTTTTTGGCTACTCTACACCTCTGATCATGAGTCTTTATTGTTATATTGTTTATTTCCTGAGTGACATGTTATGACACTGGTTTTACGTGGACCTACCCTGTCAGCTGATGAGGAAGAGACTAGAATTATGATTGTTCCACAAAGGATTTCAGCTATAACAAAAATATAACACTATGAATAACTTTAATAAATAAATGAACCCTCCCATGTGTCCTTTTGACGCGTTTGTCCCTGATTCAAAGCAGCACACTCCACCTGTTTGTTTTGAGGGAGTGCTAAAAAATATTTAGCAAATAGTACATTTTTACTTTCAACAGATTAAAAAAAAAATACAACTTTTACAACTTTCATATTCTTAAGTTACTTCACATTTGTATTACTTTATTAAATCTTGACCCCCAGGACCGGAGCTCTGAGGGCGACGGTGAGTTTACCTTGTTCTGCCCGGAATCTGAGCACCGCTGTCCGGCTGCCGCGCTCATGCTCCACGATGCAGTCTCCTCCGCGGGACAGCCTCTTGCTCTGGAAATACTTTATCAACTTATTCTTCAGTTTAGGAACTTGATTTTGTTCAAACTCCACGAGCAGCGGGTACTGGTATGCTTCTGCCATGGTGTCCGCCGCGCACTGATCACTTTCGGTTTTGTTTGTGGAGAAATGAGGCTGGGAGCGGGGAAACGCAGAGAGGCGGTGACCGGGGACAGAGCACCGCGGACCGGGGGCGAATGAACGCGGGGTGAGCCGGACAAACAGCGCTGACACCCCGGTGTACTGCCCAAACCTGTCCGGGCACAACGCTTTCACTTTTCACTTCACTCGGGACTTTCCTCCGCCAAAATGGGTGAGTTCTGCCGCTTCTAATGCAGCTAGCTTATCCGTTAGCCTCTTTTAGCATGTTTGTGACTTCGCAGATAAAACGTTAACGCGTTGTGCATTAAACTTTGGGATGTTTTAGTGCGCAGCATCGTTTTCAGACGAGGAGCGAGTTGTTGTCATGTTCTAAGTTGAACGAACATCTTTGCGCACAACTTTCATTTGAGTCTATTTCTTTATTTCGAGTAACGATGTTTTCTGAGCTGCTGTAGTTATTTTAAAGGACCAAATTTAGCTCTCCTTCATGTTTTACTTTCAGAATTACCCAGTTGTATATATTTGACAAAACAAAACTTATTTTGCTGTTGCCAGGACAAATAAGGATAAATAATACTGTGGCTCGAAACGGTTACTGTGGTTATTTATTTATTTTTATTGTGTAATTAGGCTACTATAAATGGTTTCTTTCTTGTAAAGTTTGCCACTGAAATGCAGTTGAGGGCTGTAAGATGTGTAAAACATCTTGGAGAAAGGATAAACGTATTTAAAGGGCCTTTATTTCGCTATATTTCCCGTTTCACAGTTTTCTATGAGCACATTGAAGATAATATTTATCATTTTAAGAGTCAGGTGTCTCGAAATGGCGTCATGTGCGTCATACAGGTGTTGGTTACAGACAAAACACCAGCAGAAGGAGCCAAAGGACCGGAGCTTATACAGTAGTGAATCCGTTAATCCGTTAATACAGCATTGAAATCAAATATAAGAATTATGTTTTTATGTGTTATTGTTATTGTAAATGATATGGTGTGTAAATAGTACATGGGTGTGTGTGATTGTGTGTTTTGGGTTAATGTTAGTGGGTGTATATTATGTTTCGCTGTGTTACTGCGTAATGAGATGTGTGTCAAAGTTAAATGTGTGATGCTGTGTGTGTGTGTGTATGTGTGTGTTTTAAAGGTCCCATGACATGGTACTTCTTGATGCTTTTATATGGCTCCTTAATGGTTCCCTAATACTGTAAATGAATCCTTCTTCAAAATCAACACTCACTGCATGAGATATGACTCTGACAGTCTTCATGAGGCTAGATATGTGTCTAAAATGCTTTATTCTGGGTGTTGCTGCTTCAATGCAAATGAGAAGGACAGAGAGATTGGCTAAGGAGCCGGGGGGGGGGGGGGGGGCGGGTTTCCCCGCTGGAAGCGCAGCTCTGCACCGCTGTCTGCTCGCTTCCGTGTTTAACACAGGAAGACAGATGAGAGACTTTGCAATGAAAAAAAGCATATTTACACAGAAAATAAAATTAAACCACTGGTATTTCAGAGGTCCAGAGGGTCGGGTAAGGGACTTGCGAGCCTAGAAACACTCGGACGTGCCTCCAGGCAAATAAAAAAAACGCATTTCGCATTGTAGCGCATTCACAGTCCAAACTGTATGGGCGGGATTTACAGGGACGCTGAGCGGAGACAGAGGGAGGGGCTGGAGCTGCATTTGCCGATCTGACGTCAAAAAGGTGCCTTGTCCGAACTCGCCCGTTTCAACACTGGTTTTGTGTAACGCAGAAAAGGACCGCAAATGCTCAGTTTAGACATTTCGCAACTTTTAGCCATGGTGGGGGGCCTAAACAGGGTAGGGGAGCTCACATTAACGTTCAAAAACCTCAGAAAGTGAAAATTTCATGCCATGGGACCTTTAAGAGAGAAAATCTTTGATTGCTTTTATTGATATAGACCGTTGTTTTTTATCCATGTAACCAGGGACTGCGGATGGAAATTAGCTTTGTAGCTATACTCTGGTGCAGAACATCTCTGTCTTTGTACATAATGTCTCTGTACATTGTCCCTTCAAATAAAGACTAAACTAAACTAAACTAAACATACACAAAGCTGCTATGAGGATTTTTACTGCGAAGTAAAAGTACAAATACTGGAGCAAAAAATACTCAAGTAAACATCAATCTTTATTTATATAGCCCTTTACAACACCAATGGTGACCATAGTGCTTTCCAATTAAAAACAGAAAATACAACAATACAAAAGACAGAACGTTATATAGAATAAAACAATAAATAGTAAAACGCACAGTGCAGAAAAAATTACACTACTAAGTATTAAAGGTCCAGTGTGTAGGATTCGTGGCGCATAGGTGGATGGTGCTATTGCAATTCCTGTTCTAGCTACGGCAGACCTCGAGGGTCACCCGGGCACGCCGTAACGCGGACAGCTCGCGCACGAACCGCGCGCACGCGTGAAGCGCAGCCCTTGCCGACAACTACAGTATAAATAAAACGCGGTCCCATTCACTGTTTTTTTTTTTTTCTTTCCGCATGAGAGCACACATTCCCGATCGTGTACCATGACAATCTACACATCAAATGAAACCTTACAGTCTCCTCTTTTTGAATATGCAATTCATTTCCCGGCACAACAACATGGGGCTTTTATACGGAAAAGCACAAAACAAGGTTTGTTACTTAGCTTACCTTTGAAGGCTCTGGACAGGTCAAACTCAGTATTTCACCATAAGCTTGATCTCAATCTGTCCGTAAGGATCCAGCGAATAAAATCCATTAAAACAATTTAGTCCAAAACACGTGTTAGATCCATTACAACGTGTGATCCAGCAACATGCTTGTCCTTGTTTATCCAAACGCTTCAGGAAAACTTGAGCGTGATCATTGTACTATTAAGAGATTTGTAGCTGATTCAGTGCACACGTGTATTTGTGCAGATAAACACACAATGATAAACACACAATCTTGGCGGCACGGTCACCATTAGTCCTGGTTCAGTCCAGGTCTAGACCTGGTCCAGTCCTGGTTTAGTCAAGGTTTAGTCCTGGTCCAGTCCAGGTTTAGACCTTGGTCTAGACCTGGTATAGTCCACGTTTAGTCCTGGGTCTACAGTCTCTTAGCCAATCAGGACCCAGAACACAATGTTACACTATAAAAAAAAGTTACACTATAAAAAAAAAACTTGGAACGGGGCCTTGGAACGAATCAGGCTTTTTCCATTGAAATAGCTACTCAACTTACAAAAAATTCACGTTACGAAACCACTTCTGGAACAAATTCATTTCGTAAGGTGAGGTACCACTGTGTGTGTGTATATATGTGTATGTGTGTGTGTGTATATATATATATATATATATATATATATATATATATAAAATAATTAGGGATGTCAACAATTAATCGACTTGCAATTAATTGTTGATCAAGATGTTGGTCGATCAAAATGCATTAATTGCAATTAATCGCTAATCGCGGACACGCGCACCCGCGTGGTCACGAAACAAGGCAACTGCGCACCGCGCTGCGCCAAGCTCGACTCACAGCCGGCCGCAGGCGCCAACGGCACTGCTCAGCAGCGTACGTACACCGGGGCTGCTGAGCACGAGATCGAACCGCGGCGCCCGGAATGTGTAGCCACAAACCAGCCGCACGAAACCAGCAGCGGCACGTGGTGGTTTAATCCTGGTTTAGTCCAGGCCCAGTCCAGGTTTAGACCTGGTTTAGTTCTGGTCTAGACCTGGTTTAGTCCACGTTTAGTCCTGGTCTAGTCTCTTAGCCAATCAGTTACTATAGCTTATATTCTTAAAGACCCTATTGAAACACTCAAATTCAGGTGAAAAACGCCGCTTATCAATTAATCATAAGTCGATCGATAAGGTCAGTCGACTTTAGATTAATGAATTAATCGATAATTTGCATCCCTAATATATATATATATTGATTCTACCCTGCTCCTCTGTCCCCAGCCTCCTTTGCCCTGCCCCCACACACTCTGGACATCCCTTTGATTGGTCCGTCCGTGCACATGGCTCGCAGCTCCGGCCACATCCTCGTGGACCTGTTCCGGACCCGGTTTCACTGTGAGGCCAAGATCCTCGGTGTAGACCTGGACTTAGGCCCAGGACTGAGACCACACATAGTCCCTGACAAACGCTTTGAGAGCACACTGCCCTCTGGTGTCGCAGTATCCGTGTGGAAGGCAGATCTGGGACACTTCTCATCCGTGGCTGTGGTCAACGCTGCCAACTCAAAGCTCCAGCATTATGGAGGTCTGGCACAATCTCTGTCCAAAGCAGGAGGACCACTGATTCAAATAGAGAGTGATGATCATGTTCAGAGCCATGGAGAGGTGAGGACAGGAGAGGCAGTGGCTTTGGGAGCAGGGAATCTTCAGTGTAAAGCTGTTATCCATGCGGTCGGCCCTCAACTGTCCTTCAGACCCACTCGTCATGAGGTCTCATTGGCTAGAGGTCAGCTGGAGAAAACCATCAGGAGTGTGCTGGAAATAGTGGAGAAAAAACGCTTTGATACAGTGGCGATTCCAGCCATAAGCTCCGGAATTTTTAACTTCCCATTGTCCGAATGTGCAGAGGTGATAGTCAACACGGTGAAGAGTGTCTATGGAAGCGGCAGCTCTCACAGGTATGTGCCCAAATCAGTCTTTAATCAATAATCAGGATTATTCAGGTCATAAATGTCATCTTGTATAGCATACTGTGTATTGTTTTTTTTATTTTGTAGTGAACATTAATGTTTTCAGTGGTTTTGTAGTCGGATGTTCCATCCATCCATCCATTTTCTTCCGCTTATCCGGGGCCGGGTCGCGGGGGCAACAGTCTAAGCAGGGACTCCCAGACTTCCTTTACCCCGGACACTTCCTCCAGCTCCTCCGGGGGGACCCCAAGGTGTTCCCAGGCCAGCCGGGAGACATAGTCCCTCCAGCGGGTCCTGGGTCTTCCCCGGGGCCTCCTCCCAGTGGGACATGCCCGGAACACCTCCCGAGGGAGGCGTCCAGGAGGCATCCGAAACAGATGCCCGAGCCACCTCAGCTGACTCCTCTCCACGTGGAGAAGCAGCGGCTCTACTCCGAGGGCCTCCCGTGTGACTGAGCTCCTCACCCTATCTCTAAGGGTGCGCCCAGCCACTCTGCGGAGGAAACTCATTTCGGCCGCTTGTATCCGCGATCTCGTCCTTTCGGTCATTACCCAAAGCTCATGACCATAGGTGAGGGTAGGAACATAGACTGACCGGTAAATTGAGAGCTTCGCCTTTTGGCTCAGCTCCCTCTTCACCACAACGGTCCGGTACAACGACCGCATCACTGCCGACGCTGCACCGATCCGCCTGTCAATCTCACGCGAATGCGAATGAACGCATGCAAGAGCCACGGTGGTCTAGACCAGGTCTAGAGTCTAGACCTGGTCTAGAGGAGGTCTAGAGGAGGCACGGTTTGAGCACGGGTCTCGTTCATGCACTCAGACTGCGTGCGGTCCCCCTCGCTGCTCGCCTCAGCCGTGACTCGAAACCAGGAAATAGACCCGCTTTAATCCACCTGGTCTAGTCCTGGTTTAGTCCTGGTTTAGTCCTGGTTTAGTCCTGGTTTAGTCCAGGTTTAGTCCAGGTTTAGTCCAGGTTTAGTCCTGGTTTAGTCCAGGTTTAGTCCTGGTCCAGTCCTGGTTTAGTCCAGGTCTAGACCTGCTGGCAGCCCCGCGCCGGGTCATGCTGCGCTATCACACGTGTCCGCACAGTTTTCTCCCCCCTCCTTCTTCCCCCCACACTTCACTATTAATAATTTTGTTGAAAATCTATGAAAGTTTGAGTGTTTAAACGAGAGACAAATGTGAGAAAAGTTTAAATTCAGTCTGAGAAAAGCGTATAATGTGTGTGGCTGAGCGCGCATTATTGGAATTTTTGAGATTTCGCGTTTCGTAACTTGAATTTTCTTTCGTATCTAGAGACCAAAATTTAACGTGAAGGCGTTTCGTAACTTGAAATTTTCGATTGTTGGGTCTTTCGTAAGGTGAGGTACCACTGTAATAATAATAATAATAATAAAATTACTCAGGTTTAAGCCCAAAGAGGTCCTTCTGGTGAACAACGATGACCCCACAGTGGAGGAGATGAAGCGGGCATGTATCAGGCTCCTGCCCCCTGCCTCTGTGTCCTACAGTCAGACAGTAGCAGCAGCGGGAACTTCACCCCTGACCAGAGGAGGAGCTAAAGGCGGGGCGTCTCCTTTTCCCCATGTTCAGTTACGAGCAGTGCATGTGATCCTGAAGAAGGGACTCCTGGAGGAGCAGAAGGTATGAGATGTTTTAAGCATTCCATGCAGGGAGAATACATGATCAAAATTGCAGATCACTGTTGTCTTAATGATAAAACCTCTTTTCCAGCATATGAGATGTTTAAATTAGTCCAGATTATTGACCATTACTGACGATTCATTGATTAGTATGGGTATTATTGTGGTGCTATGATCATTTAAAGAAACTGTATGTTTTGTATGAGCTGAAACCCAATGTGAGTAATAGTATGTTGGATGATCTCTATGGTTTCAGATGGATGTGATCGTGAACACCATTGGGCCAGACAGAAATCTGAACATGGGCCAAGTGTCCAAGACGTTACTGAAGAAAGCAGGCTACAATATGCAAGCCCAGGTCAACCACACCCCTCTCAGTGGGTCCGTGATCATTACACAAGGCTTTAAGTTAGACTGTAAGGAGGTCTATCACACCTGCTGCCCCATGAAAAGCCACACCGGATCAGAGCAGGTAATTTATACATGATGGTACAAGGCTATGGCAGGGCATTTAGTTACTCAGACCTGTTCTGTAAACTGATTTGTGCCTATTTGAGTCATCTTTATTCTCCTGGAATCTACTCCTGTTTTCAGCTCAGCCAGTACACGCCCACTGTGACGTATGCACTTCCTTCTCCAGTATTTTCTTAAATCTGTGATACATGTAGGATTTGGCAGCTTAGTCATTTTGGTAATATTTGGTACAGCTCAGTAGTGTGATGCGCAGCTATCCCCAGGAGGGTCCGACAGCATGCGGAGCTTTATTGCGATGACTCCTAACGCAGAAGTCAGCTGAGTTTTTTATTTTATGAAGTTGTTTTAGATGAATATTGCAATTTAAAATGTCCAGATTATAACATATTGATCCACAGGTGTGAACTATAGCAGACACAAGCACAATGGGCTCTATTCACACTACATCACAAATCAGGAAGATGTTTGGAAACATGATGACAAAATCTAGGAAAAATTTGAAAATTGCCCAGTTTTCTTCATCTACATGTCGCTATAGCATTCTGTTATGTTTGGCTAATCAACATTTCAACCATAACTCACTCACCACGCGCACTGGGTACATGTAATTAGAAGAGATGAGGGCACCAAACAGCACATACATATGCAGTCTTCATTTTACCGCTGGTGACGTTTACTTCAAAGATCAAAGTCAGCTTTATTGTCAATTCTGCCATATGTGTTCAACATACAGTGAATCGAAATGTCGTTTCTCTCTGGCCAAGTAGTGCAAAAAAAGACAGTGTACAAGATACAATAATATGAAGACAAAACACAACAAAAACTATCTAAGACAGAGATCTAAAGTTAAACTAAAGTCTAAGATGCAGTGCAACATAATAAATAAATACCTATATACAGATGTCCAAAAGTGTGCAGTGTGCATCAAAAATGTGCAATGGAAGATACAGCAGTGAAATGGTAATGTGCAATAGAATGTGCATTGAAGTTAAGATAAAATAAATGTGCAACAGTAGAAATTCTAGTGCAATAACAGTAGTGAACAACAGTACAACAGCAGTAAAATTCCAATAGTAAATGTAAATGTGCAACAGTGCAACAGTCGTCCTTAGCAGCAGTTTTTTAAAGTGTCTAGAGTGATATGTCTTTTTATGGAATACAGGTTATGCCAATATGGGGGTGAGGGGTGGGAGACGGGCAAGGTGAGAGTTCAGCCTCCTGACAGCCTGGTGGATGAAGCTGTTTGACAGCCTGGTGGATGAAGCTGTTTGACAGCCTGGTGGATGAAGCTGTTTGACAGTCTGGTGGATGAAGCTGTTTTACAGTCTGGTGGAGGGGGCCCAGAGACTCCGGTACCTTCTCCCCGAGGGCAGGAGGTTGAACAGGCTGTGTGAGGGGTGGCTCGGGTCACCCACAATGCTGGACGCTCTGCGGGTGAGCCGGGTGTTAAAAATGTCCAGGAGGGAGGGGAGAGAGACACCACCGATCCTCCCAGCTGCATTCACTATGCGCTGCAGGGCTTTCCTGTTCTGTTCAGTGCAGCTCCCGTACCACACAGTGATGCAGCTGGTCAGGACGCTCTCAATGGTGCCTCGGTAGAAGGTGGTCATAATGGGTGGGGGGGCTCCAGCTCTCCTCAGTTTGCGGAGGAAATAGAGGCGCTTCTGAGCCCTCTTTGCCAGTGATGCAGTATTCACTGTCCAGGAGAGGTCCTCACTGATGTGCACCCCCAGGAATTTGGTGCTGCTCACCCTCTCTACAGCAGCACCATTGATGGACAGTGGGGGGTGCTGGGTGGGGCCTCTCCGGAAGTCAATAACAATCTCCTTGGTCTTTTCAACATTCAGAAGGAGATTGTTATCGCTGCACCACTGGGTCAGAAGGCTCACCTCACTCCTGTAGTTTGTCTCATCGTTATTAGAGATGAGACCCACCACAGTCGTATCGTCCGCAAACTTCACTATGTGATTGGTGCTGAACGCTGGTGAGCAGTCGTGGGTCAGCAGAGTGAAGAGCATCGGACTGAGCACACAGCCCTGGGGGACTCCTGTGCTCAGTCTAATGCAGCTTGAGGTGTTTCTGCCGACCCGCACTGCCTGTGGCCTCTCACTGAGGAAGTCCAGCAGCCAATTACAGAGTGAGGTCTGAAGCCCCAGGTGGTCCAGTTTAGTGATGAGCTGCTGTGGGTTTATGGTGTTGAATGCTGAACTGAAATCTATGGACAGCATTCTCACATATGAGCTCCTCTGCACAGTCTTTCAACACACGACCAGGGATGTTGTCCGGGCCTGCAGCCTTGCGGGTGTTGATCCTGGAGAGTGTTCTCTTCACGCTGGCTGCAGACACACACAGGGGCTGGTCGTGGGGAGGTGGTTGAGTTTTCTGTGGTCGGGTGTCATTTCCTGCCTCAAACCGTGCAAAGAAGCTGTTGAGGTGATTGAGCAGGGTGATGCTGTCACAGGTCTGTGGCGAGGGTTTGTAGTCCGTGATGTTCTGGATGCCCTGCCACAGACTCTGTGTGTCCCTGCTGTCTCTAAAGTGTCTGGTTATTTTCTGTGTGTATTTGTGGTTTGCTTTCCTGATGGGTTTTATCACAGTCGGTAGACGAGCCCAGTGTTGGTAACTACACCGGAAGTTGTCATTGCGTGTTTCCAAACGTCTTCCTGGTTTGTGATAAAAGGAGAAGTTCAATTTGTCAACTGGACAAAGTTTGTTTGGTTGAAAACGTTTCGCCGCTCATTCGAGAGTCAGCTCTGACGAAGCCTCTCGAATGAGTTTGGTTGAAACGTTTTCAACCAAACAAACTTTGTCCAGTTGACAAATTGAACTTCTCCTTTTATCATGGATTCTACCTGGACGACTGAGGGACTTTTCACGCGTCTTCCTGGTTTGTGATGTAAGCGTGCATAGAGCCCATAGGCCTATGGAAGGAAACTGGAGGTAAAATTCCAACAGAATAACACCAGGGAAGTGTGGAAAGGGAATGAAGGCCATCACAGGCTTCAACACCAAGCAATGCCCAGACAGGTCAAACCTACTCAGTTTGCATTTCAGGCCCTGTCCCCACGACAACGTTCCTGTTTTTTTTTTTACCCGGGGTGAAAAAAAGTTTCGTCCACACACGTGTTGGATCAGAAAACCTTCGCGTCAAGATGAGCACGGAGCGCTGAGTGAAAACGATGTAGTACATATGTCGCACCGATAAGTTGCGCTGTAAACCGGAAAGAGCCAGAGCCGCCGGTAACGCAAGACTACAAAGAGCACATGCGCAGAAAGTCCTTCTCTTTCATAAACAAGCAAACACATGTACTTTAGGGACCGTCAACACAAGCGAATTTATTTTGTCCCCCTGCTCCACCAATGTAGCAGCGACTCACTCCGGTAATGTGAAAATGCTGACCGTCCCTAACATAGACAGACGCCACAGAACGAAGATTTGCGCTGCGTGAGCAGAGTTTTTGCCTATAAATCGATAGTTAGCATTACTTGCTATCGTTTTATTAGATAGACATTAACAAGTAGAACTCTCGTTAACCTTGGTTGTGTTATTTAGGCAAAATGCTTGTTTGGATCTTACTACGGGAATGTTAAACATACTCGGACATTATGTTGGCTTTTCGGCGAGAATATACAACCGGGGACCATCACCAACGGGCAGCTATACATTTTTGTGTGTGATACTGCATGTGCCTGTTTGTAAAAGGTAAATTTTCAATAATAATAAATAATAATAATAAAATAATAAAAAAGACAAGAAATTGTTGCTCTTTTTCTTTATTTACAGCACACAACACACTCAAATTGGTATGTGCTCATTGTCCACTATCTGCCTTTCCAGCGATGGGATCTTTCCAGTTTTAAAATACGTGTTTAGCTTTGAATTGGCAAACACCCGTGCGTACTGCCAGGCCACTTCACAGTAACGTCCATAAACCGGTACCTGTAGTCACACACCGCTTGTATGTTGAGGGGATGTGTCCCATCGATCGCTCCCAAACATTGTGGCATGTCATGCACACGGAGGAAGCCCGAAACAAGCTCCTCTGCCTCTGGTTCCGTGAAAGGCGTAATTGTGCATGGTCCTCTGCTGTTGTCGCAATGCATTGCATATGCACAGAGTTTGATGCAGCAGTGACAATAAACTGCGGAAGGCGCAGGGTTACACCCTCTGGTCACCGGTCACGTGATGATTACGGCAGCGCGACGTCATCATTTTCTCACCTGCCGCGCTTTTTTTCCGCCCACATGCCAACGCGACGGGGGGCGTTCTCCGACTTCTCCACTCTGGAACCCGTTTTTGAAAAACTCCGTTCTCGCCCCCAAAAACGCCGGCGCCGTCTGGACGGCAGGCCCAAACACACACAAACTTCTCCGTTTCCTCCAAAAAACGTTGTCGTGGGGACAGGGCCTCAATTGTTCCTCATCCCTGGCACCTGTGTCTCTTCACCTCCCAGACTCCCAATCCACACCTCACCACAGACCACTCAGACAGCCATTCATCAGCCCATCACCTCTGCTCCCACACCTACCCCTACCCCTAACCTCACGAAGGAACCCAGCCCAGTGTCTTTTGTCACTTGTGCGGGTAAGGAGACAGCTGGAGAAAGTTCACCAAAACAAGTCTCCTGGACCAGACCAAGTCAGTCCACGTGTGCTAAGGACATGTGCTGCATGTCCAGCAGGTCTAGACCAGGACTAAACCAGGACTAAACCAGGACTAAACCAGGACTAGACCAGGTGGATTAAAGCGCCACGCGCGGGTCTATTTCATGGTTTCGTTTCGAGTCACGGCTGAGGCAAGCAGCGAGTGGGACCGCACGCAGTTTAAGCGCATGAACGAATGCAGGCAAGAGCCGCGGTGGTCTAGACCAGGTCTAGAGGAGGCACGGTTTGAGCACGGGTCTAGTCCTGGTTTAGTCCAGGTTTAGACCTTGGTCTTGACCTGGTATAGTCCACGTTTAGTCCTGGGTCTACAGTCTCTACGCAGAACACAATGTTACACTATAAAAAAGTTGCACTATAAAAAAAAAAACTTGGATCGGGGCCTTGGAACAAATCAGGCTTTTCCCATTGAAATAGCTACTCAGCTTACGAAAAATTCACGTTACGAAACACTTCTGGAACGAATTAATTTCGTAAGGTGAGGTACCACTGCATATGGATCAATATTGGTTAATCATGGCTACCGTAGTCAGCCACTACTGTAGCTTCTATTCTATGCGCCTTATAGTGCGGAAAATACGGTAGTTTGTCTAAGTCTAAGTCCGAATACATATGCTTTAATATATGATTAATACATGATGGCACATATGTGGCATTTAGTTACTCTTTAATACATGATATACTGTATGTTTTGTCTTTTAGGCGTTGTTCAGGTCTGTAAGGGACTGTCTGTGGCTGGCAGTATCCAGTAAGCACAGCTCCATTGCGTTCCCGGCCATTGGCACTGGGAATCTGGGCTTCGGGGATGAGGAGGCAGCTCACATCATGCTGGACGCTGTGTGGGACTTTGCTCAAAAATGCAACCAACCTTTAAACGTGCACTTTGTCATCTTCCCCTCAGACGGAAATCGTTTCAAGGTATCAACACCAGCAAAAGGCATGACATTTACTCACATGGAAGACTGTAGTTGTGTCCTTGAACAAGACACTTCACACACGGATGCTGAATGAGAGCTATTATCCAAATAAAGCTGTTGAACTGGGCAGTACCTGGGGAGGGGAGAGTGAGGGGGCAGGAGGGTCGGGGTCTGGAAGACTAAAACTCAAACTCAGCCCCTACAGCCACATGTTTGTAATCAGGAACCTGGCTGTATTGAAAAAGTGGATGTATTGTTGATTTTATATTTCTTTTCTTTAGAGTGCTAACTATTTATATGATGCAGTTGAAACCACAAGTACATTTCACGGACTAATATTGTTTTATTTCAGGCATTTGAAAAAGAACTGAAATCTCTTCAATCAAAGGCTCTCCAGATGGAACCATCTCTGAGTAAAAACGACATTTACATATTTCTGTCAAACTACATACAAGGACAAAGGTCTGTGTAAATCTTTACACCGGTTTCATTCTGATGTTACAGATTTCCCAGAAGGAATTCAAAGTCTGAACTTAAAACCAGCTCTGCCCTCAGCCCAAGGTCTGAACTCTGACTAAACCAGGACTTGAACCAGGACTAAACCAGAACTCACAGGAGTCAATCAGGACAGAACCAGGATTAAACCAGGGCAAAAATTAAATCTAAGGCCAAGATTAAACTTAAATTAGGACTTTAATCAGACGCTGACCATTATTTTTATTTCTGTGGTGCTGCATACAGTTGTGTTCAAAATAATAGCAGTGTCATTTAAAATGTAAGTAAAGCTCAAAATCCTTATTTACAAAATCATTTTTTTAAATTTCCATTCATTGGGAACACTGTGCATTATATTTTACATTAAAACATGACATGTATCAATATTTTAATTACGTTATAGAAAATTACGAGTCCCGTTTTTTTTTTTTTTTTTTTTTTCTCATGAAAACACACATTCCCGATCATGTACCATGACACTCTACACATAAAATGAAACCTTACATACACAATGAAACCTCCTCTTTTTGACTATGCAATTCATTTCCCTGCAAAACAATCACTCCCCGAGCACCTGGGGCTTTTATGAGGTTAGCTTACCTTAGAATGCTTTGCACAGGTCAAACTGTATTTCACCATAAACTTGCTCTCAGTTTGTCCGTAAGGATCCAGCGAATAAAATCCAGTAAAACAATTTAGTCCAAAACACGTGTTAGATCCATTACGACGTCTGATCCGGCAGCATGCTTGTGTTGTTTACCCAAAACCATGAGCCTTGCCGAAGGCGAAGGCGGAGCCCAAATGTCCTTCTGCGGCTCTCGTATTCAAAATGGCTGCCTCTGCATGGGGAAGATCCCCCTTTTATGTGACTATATCTAAGTCCATAAGAATACTTTGATTTCATGATGGAAGTGAAAAGGCTTGGAAAACAATGTATTTTTGAATGGGTATCTTCAATTTCAATAATTAACGGGTAAAAATCTTACACACTGTCCCTTTAAATATATTGGGCTATTCAAAAAAAAAATAGCAGTATCTCCATTATTCATTACAAACTTTGCTAAATCTTTACTTTTTTATTCTTGTGAATCAGTAAACTAATATTTAGTTGTATATCCACGGTTTTTGAGAACTGTTTCACATCTGTGCTGCATGGAGTCGACCAACTTCTGGCACCTGTGAACAGGTATTCCAGCCCAAGATCATTTGACAACCTTCCACAATACCTCTGCATTTTTGGTTTTGCCTCAGAAACAGCATTTTTGATGTCACCCCACGAGTTTTCTATTGGATTAAGGTCCGGGGATTAGGCTGGCCACTCCATAACATTTATTTTGTTGGTCTGGAACCAGGTTACTGCTCGCTTACTGGTGTGTTTGGGATCGTCGTCTTGTTGAAACACCCATTTTAATGGCATTTCCTCTTCAGCAAAAGGCAGCATGACCTCTTCAAGTATTTTAATATAAGCAAATTGATCCATGATCCCTGGTATGCGATAAATAGGTCCGACCCCATAGTAAGAGAAACAGCCCCATATCATGATGCTTGCACCACCAATGCTTCACGGTCTTCAGAGTGAACTGTGGCATGAATTCAGTGTTTGAGGGTCGTCTGACAAACTGTCTGCGGCCCTTGGACCCAAAAAGAACAATCTTGCTTTCATCAGTCCACAAAATGTTTCTCCATTTCTCTTTAGGCCAGTCCACATGTTCTTTGACAAATTGTATCCTCTTCAGTACATGTCTTTTATTTAACGGGGGCTTCTTGCTGATAGGTTAGCCTCACACAAGCGTCTGCTAATTGTCACAGTACTCACAGGTAACTTCGGACTGTCTTTGATCTCCCTGGAGCTGATCATTGGCTCAGTCTTTGCCATTCTGGCTAATGTTCAATCCATTCGAATGGTAGTCTTCCTTTTTCTTCCATTTTAACACATTAGAAATCATTTTAGTTGAGCAGCCTTTCAATTCCTGCACTTCTTTATATGTTTTCCCCTCTCCAATCAACATTTTAATTAAAACACGCTGAAAAATTCTTCTGAAAAATGTCTGGAACGACCCATCTTTCTCAGGTTTTCAGAGAGCACTGAATGTACATGTGCTGGCTTCATCCTTAAATATTGGCCACCTGAGTGACACCTGTTTCTTCACATAAAGTCATAGTTTGCTTTATTGTCGAAAACAATCATGTACATGTACACAGAGAGAATTCGAAATTTCGTTTCCCCACTAACCAGACAGGACAGTGATAGAGTGGGTAGGGGAGGGGCCGCTGCACATGCCCGCGCCGCCGACTGGGAGATGCAGAGTAGAAAAGATGCAATACACTCAGTGACAATTTAACCACATGTAATGACAGAAAAACAATTGGAGATATAACATACGGCGATCTTTTTCTTTGGCAAAATAAGGAAGGGGGTGGGGGGGGGGGGGGTGTGGGGGGATCAGATTGGAAATCAATGAAATTGATTGAACCGAGAGCAGAGATCAGACCTTTCTAAAGACAGGGAACATTTTACTCAATCATGTCTATATGAGTGGAGTCCAAATAGTGTGTGTGCCATGTTTATGTAGAGTTCATGATAACAAAACCACATCTGTGGCCTTGGAGTGTTCTTGCAGGGAGGCGAAGTCAAAACACAGATAACTGTTGGAGACAGATTTTCACAGGGAGACATAATTTGCAAAGGGATTAATTTAGCATGATGAAATACATTTTTAGAGACTCAGGTGAACAATTTTAGATTGAGCTTGGGTTTTGCCAGACCCCCATCTTCATATCGCCATGAAGATTCATGAGCGATCTCAATAATTCCTCTTAGCGCACAGACTGTTGGCTTTACACAGTTCTGTAAGCATGCCCGCGATGATATCCAAACGTCGAGATGTTTCCTTCGGTTGAAATCCTTCCAAAAGGTCCCCAACCTGTCCCAGGTTGAATGAGCTCACTGATTGAACTCCAGACTGCTATTATTTTGAACACGCTCACATCATGCTCAGAAGCATGTATATCATGAATGTTGGGTCTGTTGGTTTCTCTGGCTCTGCTACACCTACTAGTAAATTATTTGCCATGTAATTATATAAATTCTACCAAAAAATAGCAATTCATCTGGTTAGTCATGCTGGACTGCTATTATTTTGAACACAACTGTATGTATGTGTTTGTGCTTCAGTGTCTGCAGCCCAGGCTCGTGAGGACAGATCAGAGGACGTTCCTCTGCTCCCCCAACAGCCATGTCTCCGTCTGCACAGCTCCTCAGAACACAGCTGCTCTGAGGCTGAGGCCTGGGTCACATCTCTGCTCCACAACCAGGACAGCCTAGTCTGCATCTCCAACAACTTCATCCAGCACCTCGGAGACAAACAGCTGCAGGAGCTGTCCAACATGGAGGTACGGGGAGGGCATCTGACACACACACAGGCGGGAAGGGCATCTGATTAACAGGCCAGTCACAATAGCAAAATTTGAAGCTTGATATATTGCAACAGACATAGACATATATCAGACCCCCCAGGATTTCGCGGGCATTTTTTGTGATTGTTGCGGGCTAAAATGCCTGAATTTGCGTGAGCTTTTCCAAAAAGTTGTGATGAAAGTTGCGGTGCTTTTAAGGTTTTTGTTGCGGGAGGAAGTGAAAGTTGCGATAAATAGTTGCGATTTTCCCTTTTTGTAATTAAAATTGAGTAATATTTTGAATACAGTGAACCCTCGCTCTATCGCGGTTCACTCTTCGCGGCCTCGCTGTTTCGCGGATTTTTTTTCAAATTTTTTTTTTTTGTTTTCATTTTTTTTTATAGTGTAACTTTTTTTTTAATAGTGTAACAATGTATTCTGCGGCCTGATTGGCTAAGAGACTAGACCAGGACTAAACTTGGACTAAATCAGGTCTAGACCAGAACTAGACCAGGTCTGAACCAGGATTAAATCACTCCGTGCGGCTTTTGCGTTCGTTTGTGCGTGTTCGGTTTGTGGCTCGGGTTGAGAGGAATCACAGGAGCAAGATGGTGCCTATGGTCGGCTGTACTTCTGCTACCTCTACTATTTCTCGTATTTTTGTGATTTTCCTTGTGCTATATTTTGCATGGTCAGCCCTGTCAGCAAATGGCTATGTCGCGGCTGTTATTCAATATGACAGACATATGTTATTCCACATCAAGGCACATATGGAAAGTTTTTCTGTTACCTGGACAGGTACACAGTTTTTCCCTCCAAAACTGGAATGCTCCACGTCATCACCGGAGTACCTGCTGTTAACTAAGCCCCGGGACAAAAGAAAAAGGAAGCGGGGATCCAGGGCAGGTGCCCAAACCAGGCGGAGAAAACAGCGAGCAAGCGGGACTGGATCTGCGGGGAGCGAACGGTGTCTGATACCGGTTCCTATCTGGGCGTCGGACGGCGAATCTGCGGAGCCACCGCCGCTACGGAGCTGAGTCGCCCGTACTTCTCTGCGGTGTGAGAGGGTCCTGCGCCCTGTCCAGTCGATCGGTGCACGTCAGTGTTCAAACGCGCGCAGCCTCTCCGGATGGCCCTGCTTAACGCACGCTCCATATGAATAAATCCTTTATACTGAGCAACTTGTTTGTCATCGAACACGTGGATTTTATGTTCCTGACTGAGACATGGCAACGCGAACAGGATTTTGTCCACCTTAATGAATTGTGCCCCTCGGACTGCTCCGTGACTGGAACCCCGCGGGCCGCACGGCGAGGCGGCGGGCTCGCGCTCGTTTACAGGGATAGCTTCTGGACACGACAAATGAATCCGCTCGAGTTCAACTCCTTTGAGATGCAGATGACTAAGGTTGGGAACATTACTTCATTTTATTGTATCTTAATCTATCGGCCGCCTGGTCCTGCACGTTCTTTCTTGGATGATTTCGCAGACTTGTTGTCTTCTATTATTAAACTTGAGAGAGTTTTGATACTCGGTGATTTTAACCTCCATGTAGATAATCCCTCATCCCTCATCCACGATGAGGGGTTTATCGTGGTTAAATCTGTGACAGAGCAGCATGTGTCGCGCACTTCTCCAAGGGGCTGGTGCGCGTCTCGTCCCGGGACGTGGCAGTGCTCCTCACGCGTCTGGCGGGGCTCCCGGGGCCGTGTCTCCCCCCACGCGCCACTATTAATACATTTATTGGAAAATCTATGAAAGTTTGAGTGTTTAAACTAGAGACAAATGTGAGAAAAGGTTAATTCCAGTCTGAGAAAAGCGTATAATGTGTGTGCTGAGGCGTTTACAGCCTTAAAACATGTAGAATAATTGTAAAATATAAAATTGTCCTACTTCGCGGATTTCTCTTAATGCGGGCTATTTCTGGAACCTAACCCCCGCGATAAACGAGGGTTCACTGTACTGAGTTATTACTGACAAAGAATAATACAAAGACACAGAGATCACAGATATGGTCCTAAAACAACCTTACCAACATCCAAAATAAATTACTACTAGGAGAGGAACTGTTTCGGTCTTTTGCTGTTATTTTTGTGGGCAAATGGCGCCGCAGACATGTTTCTTTGCCATTAGAAGCCGTGTCCCAATTCCCAGAGCGCGCGGCTCGGAGCGTGGCCCGAAGGGCATGTGCGTCAAACTTTTCGACAGTACACCGGCGCAACGACTGCTGTCCCACTTCTTTTTTGTCCCATGCGCAGTTAACACGTAGTCCGAAGACTGCAGTCGGGGCTGAGCAAGTGTGCACCGCCTTGACTGCAGTCTGAGCCCCCTTCGGGCCGCGCTCCGAGCTGTGCGCTCTGGGAACTGGGGACACGGCCGCAGTTTCGTTTTGTCACACGGAAGTAAGGCAGAAGGAAGTTGATCGGCGTTCAATACGTCGCAGATGACTGGTCAAAATTAGTAAAAATTGCGGGAAAGTTGCGGTGATTGGTCAAAACTGCAACACCGCCCTGAATTCACGGGGATTGGCTGAAGTTGCGTAGAAGTTGCAAATCGCAACATCGCGAATTCCTGGAGGGTCTGATATACAACAATAAATGATAATATTGAAACCACTTCATGCCACTGAGCCAAAAGCAATACATAGAGGTGATAAATACTGAGCTAAAAAATATACCGGTAATGATTGAGCTTTCATATATTGAATGATAAGATGATATAGTGGTGATTTTGACAGCCCTACTGACACACAGGAAGGGGATCTAATTGGAGTATAGATGGAGCCCAGAAAATCCAGCTCGAGTCCACAGGCTAACTGACTGAACCAGGGTCATTCCCCCATTTAGTGTTCAGCCTGTGTGTCTCCGGCCGCTGACTCACATGATCTCTCCCTCACTTCTTTCTTTATTTAACGGAATCCATCTCTGTCCTCTCCTCCTCTGCTTCTCTTCTCTGCTTCTTCTCCCTTCCTTCTTTCCTCTGCTTCTCTTCAGCTCCTCCTCTCCTCTCCTCCGCTCCTCCTCCTCTCCTGTCTCCACTCAGCGTGTGATCAGTAGGAGCACAGGTTCTGACCAAACCCCACAACACAGCGAGGGCTTGGGCCAAGAATATAAACTCTACAACTGAAACAGAGAGGAGGCTATCTGACTCTGTAGGAGTATGGGAGGGCATCTGACTCTCTCTGTGCAGGTGGAGGGCGTGCAGGTGGAGGAGTACCTGGAGAACGGTCGCTCTGGGTTTGTGGTGAGTGGAAACAGGGTGGAGGACATCGCATTCACAGCTCTGAGACTGGAACAGAAGATCCAAGAAGCACAGAGTCGGTATGAGAAGGAGGAGTATGAGGAGCTGAGGAGACTGAGTCGGAGTCAGACGAAGACCCCAAGGAGCCACAATAGAGAGAGGGGAGAGAGGGAGGAGGTGAGGGCGATAGGAGAGAGGATTCCAGTGTCCAGCTCTGACCGTCCGCTCAAACATTTGGTGGAGCAACTGAAAAGCCTCGGCCTGGATCTCATCAAGGTACTGGTCCCTCCCTTAGAGATGACATGTTCTGTTTCAGATGTGTAGTGTTAAAGGAAAGTAACGTTTTTTTTTTACAATTTGAGCCTTATTTCGGTAATAAAACAAGTTGTTTTACTCACCCATAGCACGTTGGTGTCATATGGAGCACTTCCAGAGATGTTTTAGATTTGCGGTTAGCCTAGCGCGACTTCTAGCCATAGCTCGGGGCATATAATGTATTCCCCGAGCATGTAATATGCCCCGTGCGGGCTCCAAATAACACAAACTTTAGCACTTTTCAAATCATAGAAGCCTGATGTCTTAGTCTACGATTTTGTTTGAGTCAAAAGTGGCCTGTAATCCGAGATTTATCCATAGTTTACAGCTTTGCGTTTCATGTTTGGGTCCCGGGAGCTGAGAGCACAGTCCGCACATGCGCACTGGCGTCCTCATCTACTCGAAACTATGGATAAATCTCGGATTACAGGCCACTTTTGACCACACGAAATCGTAGGCTAAGACATCGGGCTATGATTTGAAAAGTGCTAAAGTTTGTGTTATTTGGAGACCGCAAACATGTGCCCCGAGAACTCATATTATGGAGATCGCAAATCTAAAACATCTCCGGAAGTGCTCCATATGACACCAAAGTGCTATGGGTGAGTAAAACAACTTGTTTTATTACCGAAATAAGGCTCAGATTGTAAAAAACGTTACTTTTCCTTTAAGGCTCATCTCTGCTCCACTTTCATACGTTAACAGATCTGTGTGTTCCAACTGTAGTAACCGTCACTGTATTTATACTTCCAAATGTTTCTAAGGCTGTGTCCTGCTAAATAACCAGATTCAAGATTCAAAGCTTTTATTGTCATGTGCACAGTAAAGAAACTTGTTTCCCTGTACAATGAAATTCTTACGTTGCTGCCCACCCTGGATGCCAAGAGCAAACATTTAAAATAGATAAATAAGATAAAGAGAAGCATGTAAAAAATTATGATCAAATGATCGGTAAACAATCTTTACCGAATATACACTATGAAAAATATAGGCTAGGTGCTATGTACATATTTACAGATAATGTGCAACATTGGTTTATGTGCAACTGTCAGTAGTAAAAACGGGTTGTAAACATGGTTGATATCGTGCAAACAGGAAGTGTAAACATTGGAGCAGTTACATGTGCAGCTGTAATCTGACAGATTATTTTAACAGTTGGTCAATAATAGTGCAAATTATTCATGTGCAAAGTATAGGTCAATCAATGTCGGGGGGGGGGGTCAGCGGTTCAAGAGTCTGAGAGCAGTTGGGAAGAAAGAGTTCTTGAGTCTAGTGGTCCTGCTTTTCACACTCCTCTACCTCCAGCCTGAAGGTAGGAGTGTGAATAGTCCATGCTGGGGGTGGGCACCAGGGGGTGCTAAAAAGACAAAATAGAGCCACAAATGAACAAACATGGAGGTGCCCAGGGCAGGTTTTAGATCACATTTGTTTGAAAAAAGTCTAGAAATATGAGATGAGGGAATCATTTATTTGTTTTGCGCCTGGTTCTAGTCACTTTGTTCAAATTTAGCTTTCACTGTCCAGCTGTGTTCACTACTGCCCCCAGTAGTGAACACACCAGCTAAGGTGTGCGGTTCTAGATGGACTAGAACCACACAGAGGACAGCACCATGCAGAGGACAGGACCATGCAGAGGACAGACAGAACCACAGAGGACAGATAGAACCACAGAGAGGACCACGCAGAGGATGGACAGAAGCCTCTATGTGTTAAGAATAGAGCATGAATGAGTCTTTACACTATACATTGACACTGAGACAAGCAGCACATCTTCATTCATGTGTTTTAGTCCATAATCACACTATAGGGGACGATACAGGATCACTCAAAATGCATGAGATCATGATAAAAGAAACGCTGTTATAATATCGTCAAAAGCTCATTAAGTCCATTTTAATTCATATATAATGAATGAATATATATATATATATATATATATATATATATATATATATATATATATATATATATATATATATAAATAAATAAATAAAGTGCTCCTCACCTTCCACGGTGGTCGGTCTCTCACTGTCATCCAGCTTGGGTCCTCTACCAGAGGCCTGGGAGCTTGAGAGTTCTGCACAGTACACACACAGTGAGGTCAACAAGTATTTGAACCCCCTGTGATTTTGCAAGTTCTCCCACTTAGAAATTATGGAGAGGGCTAAAATGTTCATGTCCACTGTGAGAGAGAGAATTTTTTTTTTTAATCTGAAAATTATATTGTATGATTTTTTGAACAATATTTTTGTAAATTACTGGGGCAGTAAGTATTTCAACCCTTGAGTCAAACAATGTTAATATTTGGTACAGTAGCCTTTGCAGTTACAGAGGTCAAATGTTTCCTGTAGTTTTTCACCAGGTTTGCACACACTGCAGGAGGGATTTTGGCCCACTCCTCCACACAGATCTCTCTAGATCAGTCAGGTTTCTGGGCTGTCGCTGAGAAACACAGAATTTGAGCTCCCTCCAAAGATTTTCTATTGGCTTGGAGTGGCTAAGCCACTCCAGAACCTTGATATGCTTCTTACAGAGCCACTCCTTGGTTTTCCTGGCTGTGTGCTTCCGGTCATTGTCATGTTGAAAGACCCAGCCACCACGACCCATCTTCAATGCTCTGACTGAGGAAAGGAGGTTTTTATTCAAAATTTTGCAATGCATTGAGCATGATGCTCCCACCCCTATGCTTCACGGTAGGGATGGTGTTCTTGGGATCATTCTTCTTCCTCCAAACATGGCATTTGAAGTTATACCAAAAAGTTCTATTTTGGTCTCATCTGACCACATGACTTTCTTCCATGACGCCGCTGGATCATTCAGATGTTCATTAGCACACTTCAGACGGGCTTGGACATGTGCTGACTTAAGCAGGGGAACCTTCTGTGCGATGCATGATTTTAAACCATGATGTCTCAGTGTATTACTGATGGTAGACTTGGAAACAGTGGTCCCAGCTCTCTTCAGGTCATTAACCAGCTCCTCCCATGTAGTCTTTATCCTCTTCCATTTTCTTACAATTGCTCCAACTGTTGCCTTTTTTTCACCAAGCTGCTTGACAATTGCCCCGTAGCCCCTTCCAGCCTCATGAAGATCTACAATTTTGTCTCTGGTGTCCTGTGAGGACCCTTTGACCTTTGACTTTACCCATGTCGGCATTGGATTGGGGAGTGCACAGGTGTCTTTATGAAAGCTAACCACCTCAAACAGGTACTACTAATTTAGAATCATGAGCAGAGTGTAGTGTAGCGTAGTGTAGTGTAGTTGGACCATTTAAAAGCAGAAGAACAGGTCTTTGAGGGTCAGAAATAGGTCTTTGAGGGTCAGAAATAGGTCTTTGAGGGTCAGAAATAGGTCTTTGAGGGTCAGAAATAGGTCTTTGAGGGTCAGAAATATGGCTGCTAAGCAATGTAAGTTGAAATACTTACTGCCCCAGTAAGTTACAAAAATATTGTTAAAATTTCATACAATATCATTTTCAGATTTTTATTTTATTTTATTCTGTCTCTCACAGTGGACATGCACCTAGGATGAAAATTTTAGCCCTCTCCATAACTTCCATAATTAAAGTGGGAGAACTTGCAAAATCACAGGGGGTTCAAATACAGTGGTACCTCACCTTACGAATGACCCAACAATCGAAAATTTCTAGTTACGAAACAAAATTTTACGAAAAAAAATTTGGTCTCTAGATACGAAAGAAAATTCAAGTTACGAAACGCGAAATCTCAAAAATTCAAATAATGCGCGCTCAGCCACACACATTATACGCTTTTCTCAGACTGAATTTAAACTTTTCTCACATTTGTCTCTCGTTTAAACACTCAAACTTTCATAGATTTTCAACAAAATTATTATAGTGAAGTGTGGGGGGAGGGGGGAGAAAACTGCGTGCGGACACGTGTGTGATAGTGTGACCCAGCGCGGGGCTGCCAGCAGGTCTAGACCTGGACTAAACCAGGACTAGACCAGGACTAGACCAGGTGGATTAAAGCGCCGCGTGCGGGTCTATTTCCTGGTTTCGTTTCGAGTCACGGCTGAGGCGAGCAGCGAGGGGGACCGCACGCAGTCTGAGCGCATGAACGAACGCATGCAAGAGCCGCGGTGGTCTAGACCTGGTCTAGAGGAGGTCTAGAGGAGGCACGGTTTGAGCACGGGTCTCGTTCATGTGCTCAGACTGCGTGCGGTCCCCCTCGCTGCTCGCCTCAGCCGTGACTCGAAACGAAACCAGGAAATAGACCCACGCGCGGCGCTTTAATCCACCTGGTCTAGTCCTGGTTTAGTCCAGGTTTAGACCTTGGTCTAGACCTGGTATAGTCCACGTTTAGTCCTGGGTCTACAGTCTCTACGCAGAACACAATGTTACACTATTAAAAAAGTTACACTATAAAAAAAAAAAACTTGGATCGGGGCCTTGGAACGAATCAGGCTTTTTCCATTGAAATAGCTACTCAACTTACGAAAAATTCACGTTACGAAACCACTTCTGGAACGAATTAATTTCGTAAGGTGAGGTACCACTGTACTTGTTGACTAGAATTCCTAGTGTGATGTCATCAATATGTTCAGAACTCTAACATATTTTTCATATTTTCTTCACAATTGCTTCTTGATCATTTATATTAACAGCAATTATCTCAACAAATTAAGTCAAAATTAGAGAATCATGAAACTGTCATATGTACTTTAGGCTTTAAGTCGTGTTTAATGTAATAATGAAGTGTTAGAAATGGCTGCTCTTTCATTTTACTTTTGGTTTGAAACGCTGAAATCTGAATAACTGATCATACCTGTACATGAGCCCGGTCTGTTTGACTTCAGGCAGAGAAAGTGGAGAACCCAGTCCTGGAGAAACTCTTTAAGATCCAAAAAGCCCAGATGCCCTCCCGCTCCTCCGAGACCATGCTGCAGCTCGTCCCTGCGCAGTTCTGTGACATGGTCTGCCTTATTGGATTCAGGCCCGAGTGTGCGCCCCCAGAGGGTAAGGAAGCTCTTGTATCTCTCTCTCTGCTCCTCTGGCTCTGCTCCTCTGCTTCTCTTACATTTGTCTCTTTTCCAGACCCAGGTCTTGGAGAGGGTCTGTATTTTGCTGCAGATGTGAAGACCACTCTGGACATCTGGACCAATCGCTCAGAGGCATTCCTGTACCTGTTTGTGGCTGAGGTCTTAAAGGGGAAGTCTGGGAGTGGTAGTCCTGGTTTAGTCCTGGGTCCTAATCGCTGTGACTCTGTGGAAAGGTCAAAGGTCACAGTGGTTTTCAGTCACCTGCAGGCGATGCCCCGGTTCCTCCTCACCTGTCAGAAAACTCAAAAAACCTTTGTGTGAGGAAAAAGGAAAAAAAAAACAGGACTAAACTGGGCATTGACAAATAACTAATATAACTAAAAACAAGGATTAATCCAGGTCTAAAAGGAGCACTAAACCTTATTTCTTCCTTTAAATAGAATTAACTTTCTGAACAATTATCAGTTCAAATCAAGGGTCTGTATTATTTGTCTGGTCCATGTTCTAATGTAGTTTCCTCGTCACAAACACACCTGGAGTTGTGTTTTGTTTCATTCACACATGTTTAACACACAAACCCTGCAGATTTAGGCTGAGGTCTTTTCTCAAACAGAAAATACCTTGTGGTAATACAAGAACTACCCCACTGTGCTTTTAAAGTCAATACACTTTCGCTAAAAACATTTGGATCATTTCAGTCCTGGAATTGCTCTACTGAAGGTCAAAATAGTTGAAAACTACAACGTGGAACACGACATTTGGAGCTTTTGAGTTGTAGACAGGCTTATATAAAGGATTAGTCAAACAAAACACAACTGCAGGTATATTTCTGAGGAAGTAAAAGTGTAATACAGGACCTTTAAACCACAGGGAATGAAGCTTTTATGGGTAATTAATACATTTGTCAGGTTGATTTGACTTTTTGATGGTTCTTTTTGTAAATCTTTTTTTTTTTTTTGGAGACTTTGTAATCATTTTGTGAAGGAAAAGACTCTAATTATTCTATTATTCTTTGTAATTATTCTGTGCAAATCAGAAAGAATTAAACTGTTTCATAACAAAGTGGAGTCTGGATTGGGGGAAAATATGTGATTGTGATTAGATATGTTCTGTTTTAATAATAGGATTCTGTTCAAAATTAAAATTTTAAACACAAAATATTGACAAAAAGACTGAAATCTGAACTGACAAACTACGACAAGAATCACATTTCAGAACATGATTGTACAGATCTAGAGGGTTAGCAGTTTTTATGCAGAATAAAACATGAAATTTAGTGGGAAAACTTCAAAAATGGTCACCTTTTGTGATTGGCTAATTGGGTCCAATCAAATAGCGATTTCTATTTGACAGCGATTCATCTTGCAGCCACACGGATGACGGATGAGAATTCAAATACAAAAGGCCATGCATTATTTTTGTAGGTCATCAACAATCATTGTTCTATATCACTGCAGGGGCCATCACCATAGCAACAGGTAAACATGTGAACTATTGTCAGGATGTACTAGCTTCAACAAAAACAGAAATAACTAATGCTTTGAACATCCACAGACCGACAAAAGGGGAGCACGCCTCGGTCTAGAAGATGAGTGAAGTTTGAAACCCCAATAATGGTACCTCACCTTACGAAAGACCCAACAAACGGAAATTTCAAGTTGCGAAACGCCTTCACGTTAAATTTTGGTCTCTAGATACGAAAGAAAATTCAAGTTACGAAACGCGAAATTTCAAAAATTCAAATAATGCGCGCTCAGTCACACACATTATACGCTTTTGTCAGACTGGATTTAAACTTTTCTCACATTTGTCTCTCGTTTAAACACTCAAACTTTCATAGATTTTCAACAAAACGTATCAATATTGAAGTGTGGGGGGAAGCGGGAGGGGGGAGAAAACCGCACGCGGACACGTGTGATAGCGCAGCATGACCCGGCACGGGGCTGCCAGCAGGTCTAGACCTGGACTAAACCAGGACTGGACCAGGACTAAACCTGGACTAAACCAGGACTAGACCTGGACTAGACCAGGACTAGACCAGGACTAGACCAGGACTGGACCAGGACTAGACCAGGACTGGACCAGGACTGGACCAGGACTAGACCAGGACTAGACCAGGTGGATTAAAGCGCCGCGTCTATTTCCTGGTTTCATTTCGAGTCACGGCTGAGGCGAGCAGCGAGGGGGACCGCACGCAGTCTGAGCGCATGAACGAACGCATGCAAGAGCCGCGGTGGTCTAGAGGAGGTCTAGAGGAGGCACGGTTTGAGCACGGGTCTCGTTCATGCGCTCAGACTGCGTGCAGTCCCCCTCGCTGCTCCCCTCAGCCGTGACTCGAAACGAAACCAGGAAATAGACCCGCGCGCGGCGCTTTAATCCACCTGGTCTAGTCCTGGTTTAGTCCTGGTTTAGTCCAGGTTGACCTTGGTCTAGACCTGGTATAGTCCACCTTTAGTCCTGGGTCTACAGTCTCTACGCAGAACACAGTGTTACACTATAAAAAAAGTTACAATATAAAAAAAAAAAAACTTGGATCGGGGCCTTGGAACGAATCAGGCTTTTTCCATTGAAATAGCTACTCAACTTACGAAAAATTCACGTTACGAAACCACTTCTGGAACGAATTAATTTCGTAAGGTGAGGTACCACTGTATTTAGGAGAGGAGAGTTAAATATACATTATTAAATCTATGGACCAAAGTGATGCATGATTTTCTAAAAAGATTTATTGATATTACACACACAGCAACAAATGACAAGTTATAATAGTGATTGTCTTAAATAGAAAGCCAAATCTGTACAGGCTGTTTATGCAAAACTAAATAAAAATAACCAACAACAGATAGTCTCCCAAGAAAGTTACCAAAATTGTTAAAATTTTGCAGATAAATTAGTGAAAGATACGATGAGTCAGCTGTTTTCTGATCTCTGTTATGTTTCCTCACCACAAACAGACCTGGAGTTGTGTTTTGTTTCATTCACACATGTTTAACACACAAAACCTACACACTCCACCTCGTGATGTCATATGGTAATATAGTAAGTGCTCCACTGTGTTTTTAAACTTAACACATCTTCACTAGAATCATTTGGATCATTTCAAGGTAAAAGCTGTTCACTCGAAAAGAATATTTAAGCCTTGAAATTTGACTTCTGCATTTGACTCATCCTTTCAGGAGCAGTGGGCAGCCATCGGCACCCGGGGGGCAGTACTGTGAAGGGTCTTGCCTAAGGACCCACACTGGCTTGCTCATTGCTGGGGGGGGGGACCCAGGTCCCCCGGGTGAAAGTCAAGTAACTTTTGAGATGTAGACTAATAAGGATTACTTAAACATGTGAATGAAACAAAACCTCCAGATCTGCTTTTGAGGAGGGAACATTATAACATGACTTACTCTCACAAGTTTTGTGTAATAAAACCTTTAAAGATCCCATGACATGGTACTTCTTGATGCTTTTATATGGCTCCTTAATGGTTCCCTAATACTGTAAATGAATCCTTCTTCAAAATCAACACAGAAAGAGAGATAAGATGAGAAAGAGTCATAAATGTCACTCTGGAACACTCCATTATGGGCGTTGTTGCTTGAATGCAAATGAGGAGGACAGAGATGGCCTATAGTAGGGGGTGAGGGCGTGGCCAAGCTCTCCGCTCTGCTCTGTGACCCACTTCCGTGTTTTTGCACAGGGGGAGAGATGAGAAGCGTTCCATTGAAAAATAAACATATTTCCACAGAAAATAAAATGAAACCACTGCTGTTTCAGATATCCACAGGCTCAGATAAAGGACTTCCGAGCCTAGAAACACTCGGACGTGCCTCCAGGCAAATAAAAAACATATTTCACATTGCGTAGCTCCTCCGCAGTCCAAACTCTCTGGGCGTGATTTACAGAGACGCTGAGTACAGACAGACGGGGGTGGAACTGCATTTGCATTAATTTTTTCGATCTGACGTCAATAAGGTGCCTTGTTCAAAATCGCCCATTTGAGCTCTGATTTTTTCTAACGCAGAAAAGGATCGCAAATGCTCAGTTTAGACATTTCGCAACTTTTAACCATGGGGGGGGGGGGGGGCCCTAAACAGGGTAGGGGAGCTCACATTAACGTTCAAAAACCTCAGAAAGTGAAAATTTCATGCCATGGGACCTTTAAACTCATTTGGATCTAAACAACTCTAAAAAGGTACAACTCTAAAAATCCTCCTTACGTTCCTCTGTTCTGCTAAAATAGAATATAAATATAACACATCCAAACAGATCAGACCAGAGTTGTCAATCTACAAAGGAACAAGCTCTGGTCTGAGGCTCTGATTGGTACAGATGAGACATTTGCTCTTGACAGGTTTAACCCAGAGACACTGACGGGTCAAAAGCAGAGGACTCGTTTGTGTCTGTTCTTCACGTTTGATCCTGGAGCTGTTCTGAGGTAGTTTAATCTGAGCTCACGTCTCGTCCCTGTGGCCTCAGACTTTATCAGATGATCAAATATAACTGACCAGGCCTTCAGTCGTGTTTTGGTGATGTTTAGGCTGTAGTTTTACTCGGTGCACTCAGGCACCTCGGTCCCGTCCACAATTAGCGTGTGAATGATTCCATCTCTTCTCTTGCCGCTGCTCACAGCTTTGATGCAGCAAAGGTGATCGCTCAGAGTGAAGTGAGTCTCGGTGCCGTCATCCACAAACTCGCCCTGACACAAACACACACAAAGGACCACTTAATTATTTAGACAAACAACACGACTCAGAATGTCCTCAGTATAACACATAATACACTATATGTATAATATGATCACACAATAACTGTTTCATTCATTACACCCCCAAAAATTAAGACAATAACAAAGATAGCCCCAAATAACAAAAACTTGACTGTCAGTAACGGGTGTTTCCACCATTTACCACAATGACAGCGACGTCTCATGCTCCTCACTACCCTCATGATGTTCTGAGGCGATGCATTCCGCTCTAACACAAGTGCTACACGCAGTTCTGCCAGGTCATGTGGTGGGGTACGATCATCCAGTCTCTGCTTCAACTGGTTCCAGACGTGCTCTAGGGCAGTGTTTCCCAACCTTTTTTGTCTTGTGTCCCCCCTGAGCCCTTCTGTGACACCTCGAGTACCTCCTCACTCATACGTGTTGATAATTCTCCAAAAGTAGAACATGACACAAGGGATTATTAAATAAAAATATTTTTATTTCATCTCCTTAATTTGAAAATTTAATTCTCAGACATTTTCTCTCTTTTCTTTAACTCAAATTTACTCAGATTAGAATTTAAAAATTCAAAAAATCTCCCCCTGCGCCTGGCAGCGTCACTGCCGAGTACCCCCTGCAGTGTGCTCGGGTACCCCTAGGGGTACTTGTACCCCTGGTTGGGAAACACTGCTCTATGGGGTTCAGATCAGGGGACATTGCTGGCCATACCATATGAGGCGCTCCGACTTCCTGAAGTCGAACTGTGACAATTCTGGTGGAGCATTATCACCATGAACAGAAAGTTGGGGGTGTGCTGGGGGAATTGGAGGATGATGATGGGTTCTATGATGTCTCTGAGGTAAAAACGTGCAGTTACTGAGCCATCTACAATAACCACATCTGTTTTGCGCTGACTGGTGATGCCTGCCCAGACTGTTGCACCGCCTCCACCAAAGGGAACCCTGGGGACCATGTTGACCTCGGCGTATCGCTCACCTCACCTTCTCCAGCAACGCTGACAACCATCGTTTCTGTACAAAGTGACCCGACACTCATCAGTGAACGAGTAGCCCACTGCTGCATTGTCCAGGTCACATGATCTTGTGCCCACTGCAAACATTCACGGCGGTGTCTTGGTGTAGGTGGAGTCACCTGCAACGGTCGTCTGGCATTCAAGCCAAAGTGGTGGAGTCGGTTGTGTATGGTTTGTCTAGAAACCCTAGTCCCCCTCACCTCTCGTAAACGGGCCTGCAGCTGTGTGGCCGTCGCATGACCATGTCTGAGTGCGTAGGTCCTTATGTACTGGTCACTGTTGTCCTCTCACCCTTCCTCTTCACCATCTACACCTCGGACTTCACATACAACACGGACAGCTGCCATCTCCAGAAGTTCTCTGACGACTACTGTGATGACTACTACTTTTTTATTTAAATCTGATTGTACATATATACAGTATCTATTACCATTATCTTATGTATATAATTGTGTCTCATCTGACACAGCTCTTTGGTTGCTATTCTAT